>CAUDMG010001628.1:0-36777 GCA_958450375.1 Homarus gammarus | reverse complement strand
TACTTCCTGACCGCGGCCTGACGAAATAGTACACCTGTAACGTTCTGTCAGGGCTCAGGTCGAGGCTCCTCCTTACTGATCATCTATACGTGTGTGTGAGTGTGAGATGTTTCCTAGTATGTAATAAAAAAGGCGGGGATCCGCTTTTAAATTTTGCCACATACAGCGGCTAGTTTATTGTGCACCCATATTCATCCCGTGAACGGTAGCGTAGGTAGATTATAGTTAAACAGTAGAAGTGAGAATATTATGGCACTGAATGTTAAAAACAATGTATTTCCAAAAAATTATTTGTTTAGTTCTGTACAGTACATCGCCCTCTCCCTCAACCTGCCATTATTCAATTTTCAATTTCAATTTCAATTGTATATTCCTTGATAGAGGAAGCGGGATCCTAGTGCTGTCACTAGGTACCCCTGTACAATGACACCAGAAGCATCTGGCAAGTGTGGCAAGTATGTACAGTATAAATATTATAAAGGGGCTTCCTAAAGCCTAAGGAAGGAAGGATGTTCCTTTAACACATAATCAATGTTATTTACAAAATATATGGCCAGTATGGGGAGGATCATCGTGTCTCCGTCAGGGGGTCGTGGAGTGGTGGTCCAGCAGGCGTCTCGGAAGCGTTGTGTGTGGGGACGTCTCAGGTGGTAGTGGATAAGGGTGCTGCTGTTGGGTCTTCTGCATAATGCACAAGAGCGTTGCTCTGGGGATGCGGGGATACCAATCTCCCAAGCAAAGTCATACCCAATGATGATACGGGCAGCAATCGCGTCCCCTTTCCGCGACCCTTTCCCATAGACGTAGGCGACGTCAGGAAGTTTACTGAGGACATCGTACCAGGTGGGCGGGGAGTCAGGGGGATGGCTACTTCCCGAGCTTCTCTCTGTTTGCGTCGAATTTGGGTCCTAATCTGTATAAGTGTTCAAGGAACAACGTAGTCAGGTGTGGCCTTGTTGCAGCTAGTCTTGGCAAGGCCATCTGCTGCCCCATTCCCCAAGATACCGACATGACTGGGTATCCATAGGAATGTCACAGGACGGCCTGCATCCTGAAGTGTGTATATGAATCGGCTGCTAGTCCAATTAACCAGTCCGTTCACCCATATTTATATTTGGGTTATAAGTAACGAAACCCAAACGGTAGTTCCTTTGTTTTATTATAAAAGGTTGTATATATAATTCCTGAGTGTATATCAACCGTAAGTCTCACTGTCTAGGAGTGAATGAGAAGGGGACGGCGTTTATGTATAATAAACGTTAGGTCACGTCCTTACGATATGAGTTGAGGTGAGCTACTGAAGCTTAAGGGCATCGCAGTGCGTGCTTACAGAAATGCTGAGCTATGGGTCTCGCCCTCTTGGGTGAGTTGCCCGCTCACGTGTCCGTCTCATGTCTTACTCATAGACAGTGGAAAGTTACAGGGTGGTGAATCTGAATATAATATCAGATGTATTGACCCATTTATATAATACGTTCTGTTGATGAGACAGGGGCCTATTACATCGCTCGGTCACCTACCAGCCGAGCTCCGTGAGGCCTAAATAACTCACAGAGTACAGTACATACCTAGACAACCCTAACCATGTTATAAACAGTATGTAGACACTAAGCTGGGGATATTACTGTAGGGGTATTCTCTACTACAGGGGACCTAGACTTTTGTGTTGTACGGGTTAGTATATTATGAACAATGTTGAATTTGGATGATACTGCCCTGTAATAACAGAACAGGAACATAATTGCCAGAATTAACAGAATAGAGGGAATCGTAAGACTTGGTAGTGCAAATTCCTGTGACAGGTAAAATGGCAAGTTATTATTCAAATCAGCAAAATGTGTCTCGTTCAAGAAAGCTAAAACTTTTAATTTCTCTGATACTATTTGAATATCCTTGATAATGAAATTCATTATAGGAAGTGGAATTAAAGCAGACTTGAGTTTTCGATTTAACGCAAAATGCTGATGAGTAGGCAAGTCCGTAATGTACTACAAGTGATTTCACAGTAATCAGGAGCCTTGTAATGCCCTTTCACAACTAGCTGCTTAACACCATTTTGGCATTTTAAAATTACAGTAGTGAGATTTGGAAAGAACAGATACTGTACATTGTGAAGGTGAGCGTGGAACACAGTCTTTGGACTAACTGGCCTATAACTGCATTGCGCTAACGCTGTGCGTACATTTGGGTGTATGACTGCCAATTCACATATTCCCTCTGCAGCAGGAATGAATGCAAACATGTAGGCTGGACATATGTGTAGGTGTAGATAAGACGACTTACACCGTGACAGTTCCTCAGAATCCTCTATTCATAAAAATGAATATTCTTCACAAACCAGGGGAAGGGTTCTAAATGCTATGCATTAAACTCATGTTGCCCTCGCATAGGAATGTGGATCAGAATTGCATTGTGCGTGTGGGTTGACTCCAAAAGTGGGTAATAATATTGAACCTCATTGTCATTGAAAATCGGAGTTAAATGATACTGCAACTTGGCTATTTTTAAAGCTTCAAGAAGCGTCTGCACAGGCACAAGCTTCGCGTCCACACGTCCTATCCCGGCATCTACAATGCTGTCTATTAGTTCATTTTTAGAGGTTACAATTTTATGAACTGAAATTTCAGCAGCATGCAAATATTCTGTGAAGTAAAGGAGCCATTCTAACGTCGGGATTGCTTTCTGTAACCTAGTAACAATCCTCGAAACTTGGTTAGACTCCATTATGATTGCATTAACCTTTGATTCTAGAGCAGTAATCGCGTGAAAGGTTTGAGAAATAACACGATTCTGTTGAGATATAGCCTGAACGACAACGTCCATGAAACTATTGTTGAATTCATCGAAGCTGTGCTGAGACCATGAAGAATGTCCAATGCTGATTGTAGTTGGCCGTCGACGTTTTCCATCTGACGCGAAAGTACGAGTTAACTTCTACTCGCAGAACGTAGTTTCATACAATAGTCATTTGGAACATTTTGCTTCTGAACAGTCTGTAAGGATGTATCAATCACATTATCATCAACTGGAGGTAAGACATTTATCTGGGTCTTCTTCAGACGATCCGAGTGCACGACATCTGCGGTCTGTGCATTAGGCTTCCATATTTTGAATTTGTTGCCTGCTTCTTTTGAGATTATGCGGAATGGACCAGAAAATTTCGCCGAAAGTTTGGAGTTCCTTTCAGGTTCCTGTAACATAACAGCGTCCCCAACGTTCAGTGCGCAAGGTTTAGCATGTTTATGTTGTTTGATGATCATTTCGGTGCGTGACGCCACTAGCTGTGATCGTACTTGGTTATGAATTTCTGTAAAGACATGAATTTGTTTTGCCGCAAAATCATCCGTATTATATACCGGGTATGGCGCCTCTGTAAGGATGTCGTAAGGCAGACGTTTATCTGTACCATAGACAATATAGTAGGGTGTTTTGCCCGTAGAGCTATTAACTGACCCATTAATAGACGCTGCAACCTGCGGTAACCAATCCTCCCATACGTATTGAAAACCACTAACAATTGGACACAGTATTTCTAGGATTTTACGATTGGTTCTTTCAACAAGGCCATTAGCCTGTGGATGATAAGCTGTCACAAAAGTTTGTTTAATTCCATATTGTGCACATATATGCTCTATTAGCTCATTCTTGAACTCTGTTCCATTGTCAGAGAGTAGAACTTTAGGCGCAGTATATGGACATATGAGATTCATCACTAATGCATAGGCTACTGCTTCGGCCGTTTTGCTTTTTAGTGGGACCAAGACCACGAACCTGGAAAAATGATCCACACACACTAAGACGTATCCTGATCCCTGATGACTCATTGGGAGTTGTAACAAGTCAACAGCGACTGTGTCAAACGGACGGTCTGGTGTAGGATATTGTAGAATCGGGGCAGGTGATCCTGTTGATCCTTTATGTTGAGCACATGCCAAACAATTAGCTATGTGTAAATTCTATGTCTTTCTTCATAGTGTTCCAGAAATACTTCTTTCGTAAATCCCCTAAGCATTTATCACGACCTTGGTGACCTGCTTGTGGGACATCGTGGAACAATGTCATTACTGCTTTGCGCAACGTGTCAGGTACGACTATTTGAGACACATTACCCTCAGGAGATTTTCTCATCCTATTGAGTATGTTATGTCGTAATTCAAACTGACTTAAGGGTAGAAATAACTTGGGGAGTTTAACATCCTCGCCCGATTCGAGAACAAAAATAACAGCTGACCAATATGGGTCGCGTCGTTGCTCATCTTCCAGCTGCGAAAGAGTGAATGCTGATACAGGCATTACTGGTGCTATATTTCTTGACAGAGCGTCGGCGACAACATTCGCCCTCCCAGGTAAATACCTAAATTCGGGGTCAAACTCTTGAATTGTCAGATACCAGCGTGCTAATCTGCCTGATAAGTTTCTGCCATGGAACAGTTCGGTGACTGCCGCATGATCAGTAAAAACAGTTATCTTGTAGCCAAAGATAATGTCTTTGAACTTCTTAAGTGCCCACGCAACGGCTAACGTTTCTAAATGCGTCACCGAATAACGTGTTTCAGCATCGATTAGTTTGCGACTTGCAAATGCTATCACTCTAAACTTCCAACGCGTGTCCTCTTGCATGAGCACTGCTCCGACTCCAATTCCGGAAGCGTCAGTACAGAGAGTGAAAGGTTGAGTGTAGTCTGGGAATGCTAGAACCGGGGCATTGGTTAGCGCTGTCTTCAATGCCGTAAAACTTTCCTCGTGTTCAGCATCCCATATAAACACTGCATCTTTTTTGAGCAACCTCGTTAGGGGCGATGCTAATGTTGCATAGTCCTTGATAAAGGAACGATAATAACCAGATAATCCGAGAAAGCTACGCACATGATCATTTGAGATAGGACGCGGGAACTGAGATACAGCTTTTACTTTATCATTAACTGTGTGTATGCCCTCACCGTCGACTACATGACCAAGGAAATGGATTCTGGATTTTAAAAACTCGCCTGCTGTGGAAAGTTTGGCCAAAACTTCACTCAGTTTAATCAGATGGGAATCGACGTCCTTACTGACTACTATTAGATCATCCAAATAAGCGCAGACTGAGTTACCAATTAGTCCGGCAAACAGGGTGTTGATCATTCTTTGAAATGTTAGTGGGGCATTTCTGAGACCAAATGGCATTCGTAGAAACTCAAAGTGGCCTAGAGGCGTACTAAATGCCGTGATTTCTCGTGATTTTTCATCGAGTGGTATTTGCCAATACCCACTAAGCAAATCTAAGTTGCTAAATACCGCATTATCCTTGCCTAAGGATTGTAATATGTCACTCAAGAAATGCATTGGGTACCTATCAGGGATTGTTTGATCATTTACGCGCCTGAAATCTATGACAGGGCGCCATCCACCATCCTTTTTCGGGACGAGGAATAATGGGCTATTAAAGGGGGATTTTGAGTGTCTAATGACATTCTTATCTAACATACCCTGTACCATATCTTGCACTACAGCGCGCTGGCTATGAGGTAGTCTATAAGCTGGTACGTAAATAGGGTTGGTTCCTTCCTTTAACGCTATATGATGGGATGTTAAATCTGTCTGACCTAGCGTTTCCCCTGGCAAGGCTACTATATTTCTGTAGTCGGCAAGCAGCTCTAAAAGGCGTGTCATACCCTAAGGATGATCGATCACCTTAACATGTGGCGCTACTTGATCTATCCTGGCCAGTCGAGTCTGTTGGCAATTCGCAACAATACCTCGAATTGGGAATTTATTTGGTTGCACTTCGACATTGTTGTGATACACTAGAAAATCGCACAAATAACCTCCTTTATTTAAGATTCGTGATATTGTGAAATTGCTGCCGCAATCCCGTAGACTTGTGTGTGTGTGTGTCTCACAGCAGACACAGCTGATTCCAAGGTCCGGTGACTGGGTCAATGTTTACAAAAATCCTGAGTACAGCAAACCACCGCTAATGGTCACACTAGGTCATCCACAACACCATACCTCAGAATGCAGAGACCATCTCTCTGACCGGATGTGTCATCATCACTAGGGTGGGTGCTGGGTGCTGGCAACTGGGGGTTGTTCACGCCATACGGAAGAATTTTGTTGACAGGATGTTGATTGAGGAGTAGTCACAACAACTGCAGTCACGTCCTGTCACACCCTGGGCAGTGAACGAATCATTTGCAGAAACTAATGTTCACTTTAGCTCACAGGATTGTTGCATTGGTGAATTCCTCATTCTGGTAATGGAGAGTACTCTTCAAAATTGCAGGTACTATCTTCCAACTCTTGCTGCTGTAATCACGCTGGGAAGGTGTGTGGTTGAGGTCGAGAGGTATCTCTAACGCATGATCCGCCTTCCTCTTAATAGGATTGGTAGACAACACTTTCCTCCTAGCGGTGAGCATAGGTTCAGAATGACTCATTACTGTGCAGGAAACACCTTTAAACATAACACTATTATTACGTGGATGAACATCTATCATGTTTTTTCGAAGAGTTGGTAGACCAAGTAACCCGTCAGCTGGCAAATTGAACTGCTGAACTATATAAAAGTCCGCGTAGAAGGGCGTAACACGTCTTGAGAATCTGAGTGGTAACGTCACCATTCCTTTGATGCTCAGCTGAGTACCTGAAACTCCTTCGAGCTCAGCGTTACTAGGCCTCCATTTGAATTTGTGGTGAGGGAATTTACATTGTAACTCGTGATATGATGTCAAGGCCAATACATTAGCGCAAGCACCTATGTCTATATCAAGAGCCAATCTGGTATTATCCACTCTCACAGGCACTGACAACACTTCCACTTTGCTAAGCGCCGCTACTAATGAGGCCACTATAGAAGTGCTATGAGGAGGGGTGGTAATTACCCTATCGTCCCTCTCCGTGCTGTGGTGTGCGCTGGTCTTCCCCTGATGACTTGTCCTGGGGACGTTTCTGCTTGCGCCTATACGACACCTCCGTTTCACTTAGGTCCACTCCCCTTGCCTTTATTAGTATATCTCACTCATGTGAACTATGAGATGTCGATCTGTGAAGAGCGCACCATTTGCGCGCTTTCTGGGTAGGAGGAGGTGCTACTGCTTTGGCTCCCTCTCTGTTTGACCTTGAGAATGGCTTTGCACCGGGTGTGGCCTTAAAATTAGCACTATTACCTCGGAGCTGAAAACAATCTTCCATTACGTGGCCACGTTTATTACAATGTGCGCACCGTAACGATGTTTTCTGTTTATATGCTAGGCGAGGAGGAGTAATCGAAGATAAGTGTGTCGCATAAGGAGTCTGGGAATGAGGCATCTGTGGCATCTGAGACGGCTGGGGTTGTGGTGACGTCACTGAGGGCTGCGCCAGTAAGGGGCCCGTAGCCTGGGGACAGAGCTTGTTTGCGTATTCCACCATATCCAAGGGTGGTTCATACTGTACTTCCTGTGCCCGGCTATATAAGGGATCACGGACGGAAAGAAGAAAACTTATTAGTTCTATCAATGTTTCCACATTGTCCGGTGGCATATCACCCCGTGTGTTGTACCAGCCTGAGGACCGGAAGGTCGCTTGCATGTCCTGGCGAACCTCGCCTGCAATGTCAACAGCGTCAACAGGCGTTTCGCTTCGTATACCTGGAATACAGCGATCCAACCATCTGAAGATCCATTGCAGTTGGCCCATCTGTGACCTACCCCCAAAAATCCCAATTAGCGTTCGCTTGAACTTTTCATAGTCAGAGCTTTGCAAACCAAATGCATTTAAACGACTGCCTGCATAGGAACCCTGCGTTATATGGGAACGTACATATGCTTTCTTTTCTTCGTCAGTCGTTATGTGACTATTGCGCATGCTATCTTCACATGCACGAATAAAATGTGCGACCCTATAATCGTCTTGTCCCGTGAAATTTCGAACATAGTCGCCGCGCTGCATGATATTAATAACATTATCAGCTTTAGGTGTGGTGGTAGTAGTACTGGTGTGAGGGTTAGAGGACGCCATTGTAGTGTTATTATTAAGCAAGTTAGTATTCTTACTCCTAACAGAAGGCTATGTTAATAAGGTTGTTACCGATTTAGCAACAAACACACTATCACCTGTAACAGGGGTAACTGCTTTAGTATACTTAGGTGAGGTACTATAGTGATTACCACACCGTAGGGTACGACGGTTTAAGTCGTCAAATGATTCGTCTATAACTTTCTCACTACTTCCTACCGAATCATTTAACTGTGTTCCATACTCAAAATCTATGTCAGTCTGGGCTTGATCATCGATGAGTTGGTTATCAGCAAACAGTTGCGCCAAGCGTTCGATTTCATCTACATTCGACATGGGAAACTTAGAAATTATCTATTAGCCCCCTTGGGTCAATGAATACTTAACAGTAAGTAGATCACTTGCCTCTCATTTACAAGACAAATGAATATGAATTGTAGTTAATTAATAAACTATCAATAAGAAGACAGACACTTACAAACCACTGTAAATTATAGGATTTCAAATCATTAATCTTACATTCGACACTTTATCATTGAAATAATCCTATCCGACGAACCTATCGGTGTGAAGATGTCTCTCGAACGAGTTCATGTGTGTAGAATTATGTAATTTAAATACCTTTTTATACAGAGTAGTTAGTCTGTATAGAAAATGTGATCCGTCAAGACGAGTCCTGAGACGGGTGGGTGGAGTGTGGGCGGGGCCTCTTCCTAGGATGCGTGCGCTGCTGCTGGTTTCCTTGGCAAGGAAGACGCTTCTGCTTTGGTGAGAGACGAGTCCACTTGAACTAGGTGAGTTCCTCCTCCGGCGATCAGAAAACTGCTGATGATTGGTTATCACACTGGTCGTTGCTGGGTCGCTGGCGAAACTGCCGTGTGCCAAGTCTTCACAGTCCACGTATATATGGAGATCTGTATGATGACACCTGAACTTCGTAATTCGCGCTGACGACACAACAATACTGCTCAGCTGTTAGTGAAATACCAATTGTTAGGCCAGGCTATGAAACTTGTCTTCAACACTGCAACACTGTAATGTCTAGGGAATGCTGAATGGAGTCTATCTCAACCGGCTCAATCTGGATATGTACCAACAGGCTGTAATATATGTATATTACGAATTCTGCACGTATTTGTATGTGACAGAGATAAGGAGCGCTCACTAAATATCGTCTCAATACGGGATATAGTTTTAAACACTCGGTTTCTTGTTTTTCACAAAACACAGACGGATGATACGACTACCAGTTTGAAGAATCCGTACACACCGCTTGCCACCTATATGAATCCGCTGCTTGTCCAATTAACCAGTCCGTTCACCCATATTTATATTTGGGTTTTAAGTAACGAAACGCAAACGGTAGTTCCTTTGTTTTATTATAAAAGGTTGTATATATAATTCCTGAGTGTATATCAACCGTAAGTCTCACTGTCTTGGAGTGAATGAGAAGGGGACGGCGTTTATGTATAATAAACGTTAGGTCACGTCCTTACGATATGAGTTGAGGTGAGCTACTGAAGCTTAAGGGCATCGCAGTGCGTGCTTACAGAAATGCTGAGCTATGGGTCTCGCCCTCTTGGGTGAGTTGCCCGCTCACGTGTCCGTCTCATGTCTTACTCATAGACAGTGGAAAGTTACAGGGTGGTGAATCTGAATATAATATCAGATGTATTGACCCATTTATATAATACGTTCTGTTGATGAGACAGGGGCCTATTACAGATGTTAACCCTCGTATTCGGAGGATGAGGTCCTTATTTTCCCCTGATCCATATACGATCCCGTCGAGAGCAGACCTGGAATCGCAGCAGACAAACAAGGGGCAGAAGCCATCTGCTTCTTCCTCAGCGAGAAGGGCAGCAAGGAGGGCTATTAGTTCAGCCTGAGTGGAGGATGCCCCGTCAGAAACTCTGAGAGACAGTTTGATAAGCTCAGGGGCATCAGGACGGGAGATGTAGACACCAGCCCCGGCCCTACCTGTAGCGGGGTCAACAGAACCATCAGTGTAGGGGACGACCCTACCTGGGGACCAGTGGGCGATCCTGGAGAGGTGGTATTTGCAGAGAATAACAGGATTCACCTGGGATTTCGAGAGCGGTCCACCGAGGGCAATCACTTCAGGTTGAAAATCCAGCCAGGGAGGAGACGAACCAACAGCAGGGGTGACAACAATATCAGGCAGGAGGTCGTGTTCCTGAAGGGCTCGGATGAGTGACCCTCGCCACTGTCTTCTAGATGGAGGTCGGTCTCGGACAGCAGGAAGTTGGTTTGGACATAGTCGCCCCGAGGATCCCGTAGAATGGAAACGGCAGTTTTTAGGTAAAACTCCTGGACACGATCCTGTAAGGGGGAAAGACCAAGTTCGGTATATAGAGAAGTAGAGCGTGTCCACTGAGGAGCCTCAAGGATGATACGAGCAGCTTTCCTCTGGATAACTTCGAGACGGTTGACAGCAGTCCGACTACTGTTGACGAGGGCAGGGGTGGTGTAGTCGACACAGGAACGGACAATGGACTTGTACATGGTGAGAAGTACAGGGATGGTGGCACCAAGGGAACCCCTGCACATGGTAAAGAGGGGAACGAGACGCCGAAAGCATTTGTCTCGAAGATAGCGGACTTCAGGGATCTGACAACGTGTGCGAGTTACATACTCACCCAGGTATTTTGTCTCATTAACCCAGTCCAGGGCGTTCCTGATAAGAGAAGGGGTGGAGGTACAACACGACCGTGCCACAAGGCTTTTGTTTTCGCAGTTGAAAGAAGGAAACCAAGTGAATCACACTCTGGAGACCAGATCAAGGGCTTCCTGCATGCTGAGGTAGTCAGGGTCTTGGAGGAGAACATCGTAGGCATATCCTGAGTGGACAACTTCTGTCGGCCACGGGAGAGATGCAATGGAGTGCATGAGAGTGTTAAACAAGGTGGGCTCAGGCCTCCACCTTGAGGGATGCCGAGGTTCATTTCTTGAACAGGAGACATAGAGCCTTCAACGCGAACCCGGGCCTGACGTCCGGTGAGGTAAGAGGCGATCCATTGTAGAAGTCTCCCTTTAACCCCTAACCGCGCAAATTCAGCTAAAATGAGGGCAGGCTGAGCCGTATCAAAGGCTCCCTTGATATCAAGGAAGACGGATATGCGGGCAGTCTGATTGCAATAAAAGGAAGCAATGGAGTGTGCTGTGCTGCGATGTTGAATGAAACCATTGAGGGAGTTGTGGAAGCCGCCTATGGTGTGAAGAAGGCGACGATGGAGTATCCTCTCCATCATCTTGCAAACACAGGAGGTAAGACTAATGCAGTGGTTCTCAACCAGGGGGAAATTCCCTCCAGGGGGGGAATTCAGGTTTTCAGGGGGGGGGGGGGGGAAACTGATTTGGGAGCAAGAGATATGTTCGATGAGAAATCAATCACAGAATTTTGGCCCTTGATGTGCGATTCCAGCCCAAAAGTGGCAGAAAGAGCTATCCGTGCATTGCTTCCGTTTGTGTCGACATATCTTTGTGAGTCAGGCTTTTCAACTCTGTTGCAAATTAAAACGAAGCAACGTAGTAGATTAGAGGTAGAAAATGACCTGCGTTGTGCCCTTTCAAGCACTCCTCCGCGTATCCCAGAATTGGCGAAGAAAAAACAATCACAAGTTTCTCATTGACTGTAATCTTCATCCGAATAAAATTAATTACAAATTTACAATATCCTGGTCTTCTATTGAACTTTTTGTTTATTGCATTATGCTTCAGTTTGGTCTGTTAAGTAATTCATTATAAATAAAAAAAAACTATTTTACTTTTATTCAAGTTTTATAAATCCATCAACATTTTCAATTGGCATTTAATTTGTAAAACTCCACTATAAAAATAATCCATGTAAAATTGTAAATGTATATGTACTAATATGGAAAAAATAAAGGTTTTTCAGTATTATATGCATATTATTTGGAATGCACTTTTTGAGGCAGACAATCTTGGAAAGGAGGGGGGAATGACATTCTGACATATGGTGAAAGGGGTGCATGGGGCAAACAAGGTTGAGAACCACTGGACTAATGGGTCGATATTTCCCAGGATCTCCCGGCTTAGGGATGGGGATAATAGTGGCATTTTTCCAGTTGGACGGAAGAACCCCATGTTCATAAGACATATTGTAGAGAGCAAGCAAGGGGCCGTTAGGAATATTAGTACAGGCGTTGAGGACGGAGTAGGTTATCTGATCATCCCCAGGAGAGGTGTCTTTTCTAGAGCGACGAACACTGTCAAGCTCGAACTGTGTGATGGGATGATCAGTGGGGGCAGGGGAGGTAAGAGCAGCACGAACAACAGGCTCAGACGCATCGATGCGAGCCTGCACTGCCTCCTGCATTGGATCTGGAAGTGCCTCAGGGGAGGAAGCTCGTGCCCAGTCCTCCATTAAAGAGCAAGCAAGGGAGGCGGGGTCAGAGTGGGGAGGAGGCCTCCGCCGAGTACCCCGTATAGCATTAATCCGATTCCATACATAAGAGGGTGACGACTGGAACGATAGAGACCCCGTGAAGGATAGCCAGTCTGCCTCACGTATCCGACGGCGCTCCTGAGTTGCAAAGGAGCACCAATTTTTGAAGTCTTCCCAGTCCTCTGGAGACCGAGACCTCCGTATGGCAGAGTGCAGATCACGGGTTACCTGCCGGAGATGTCTCATGGCAGGGATACGATACCAGTAGTTGGTGGCACTTCTGGGGTGACGGGGAGGGCGTGGAGGGGTAGCGCGATTGACAGTCATACACGGCATCAACAAAATCAGCGCTGTAAGAGTCAAGGGACTGGGGGACAACATAGGAATCCGCCCAGGTGAGAAAGGTATTGGGTAAAGGAAGGAACAGCATCTTGTGTGAGACGAAGGCGAGGGGATCGATAAGGAGCTGATGTCGGGGCAGAGAAGGAGAGCCTGAGATGGGTAGTAACGGCAAGATGGTCACTATACAGAGCAGGCTCGGTGCAGACGGTAGGATGAAAGGAGGTATGACCGTTCAATAGTAAGCCAACATCAAGGAAACTATGGGGGAGGCGAGTAGGATCGTCAGGACAAAGAAAGCGAACATCATCACCCCCATTAAGAAACTGTGAGAGATGTGATCCGTTAAGGGTACATAGCGTGGGATGATCCGGAGTAAGAGTGGGATGGCGGGCATTAAAGTCGCCAAGAACAATAGTGGGAATCCCATCATGGAGGTCGTGAAGTACAGGAGGGTCCAGAGAATCACTCTTGAAATGAACATTGACTACACGAAGGGTCCGGTCACCAAGAGTAAGGGAGACAGAAAGTAATTCAGACGGGGGTCCATGTGAGTCAGGTGAAGGGAGACGAACAGATGGAATGGTGTTGCGCACAAGGGTGAGGAGGCCACGAGCCTGCCCACGGTACCGAGGCAGGGTGTAAACAGTATAGACAGAGAGGCGGAGTGGAGTAACATCGTCTGTGATGGTTTCCTGAAGTAGAGCAACATCTACTTGATAGGAGAGCACAAACTGGGCGAGGTCTGTCCGGCGAGGTCTAAGTCCCTGGATGTTCCATTGTAAGAAGAGGAGGGAACGGCCTCCGGTGTGAGATGAGTCGGAGGGGCTAGACAGGGCTCCAGAGGAGGTACCAAATTCTGTTGAGAAAAATGGAGAGGGAGGAGTGGGAGAGCGAGGGATGGATCCTCCATCTCGGGAGATGGAAGGAGGCGGGTCATCAGGGCTTGCAAAGTGCGCCCCTGTTGGGTCAGGGTGTCCAGAATGAGTTGTTGTTGCCTCTGCAATGTCGCAATTGTTTTCACAAACAAGTCGAGCTGGGCAGAGAGAAGGTTGATTTGCTTGGAGTGGCGATCCAGACGGAGAGTGATTGTTTCCATAGAACCAACTTGGTGTACCTGTACAGGAGCTAGAGGTGGCGGCGAGGATTGCCGAGGACCCGACTGGGCTTCTGGTGGTGGTGGTGGTAGCGACGGAGAGGGACGGTGAGGGTTCAGTTGAGTAAGAGGTGGTGGTGCTCGTGAGAGAGCGGGGTCAGGGTGGGCAGGAGATGGTGGTGACTGTGTGGCAGGGCCGGCAACGACCTTGTTCCAAGAACGGTAGAGAGAGGGAGGGAGGGGAGAAAGGATGGGTGGTAGGGGTGATAGGGGGGATGGTAGAGGAGAGGAGATCAATGGGAAATCCTTGGTGGATGGAAGAGGCGGTGGTGGATAGGAGTGAGGTTTGGTTGATAGGGGCTTCGTCAGAGACGAGGGCGGTGGTACAAGGTAAGTTTTCCCCGGGCGAGTGCCAGGACGCTGTGGGCAATTGGCATTCCAGGCGTGGTGACTGCCATGGCAATTGACACACCGTGGAATAACTGGGATTTTGTTCTGAATTTTCGATTTGCATTCCACTGTTTCATGAGGACCTGCACAGAAACCGCAGGCGACCATCCCGTGCACTCCCAGGTGCGGTTTTTCCACGATTGGCAGCGACCACAGATTTTCGGGGTTCCGATAAATCGGTCGAGAGAACAGTTGTGAATTGGTCCTACATTCACCTTCGGAGGGAGGGGGCCCACCCACCAGCCGATGAGTTCGTTGGATGGACGTTTGGAGACCGGGTTGATGCGGCGTTCCATGTCCAGTAGTTGTGGGAGAAGAGGGCGAAGATCGTCGATAGGGATCTCCCAGGGTACGTGGCGAACCATTACCTTGGTACGACGAGTTTCTGGGGTGATGATGGTGAACTTCAGCATCACCTCCCCCTGGGGAGCAGGAAAGCCCACCTGAGTGAGCAGGCGTACCGTCTCGTCCATTTGTGTGGTGACTATCACGACTGTGGGACCTCGGCGGAGGCGAAGTGTTGAGTCCTGAAGTGGAGAGCAGTGACAGAAGAACCAGATTGCCCGTGTGCTCAGAGGCAAGTCCCGAGGAAAGGCGAGACGACGAAGGCGCGACGGGGCAGGGAGACAAAGGTCCATCGTCGGCGGAGGGTCGGTCATTGAGGCACATGCAAGCTCACTTGGGGACCCCTGCTGGAGACCCTGACTTCTGAGGTTTCTGCTTCTTCTTTGACATGTCTTCAAGAAGAAAGTCGTCAGCATCACTGTCACCTACTGCCGCCGTTTCCAACGAATGGGAGCGTTTAACGGCGGGCATAGGGCACGTTGACAACACTGCAGTCAGGTGGAGTGGTAATGACGTCACTGCTACGTTCACACTATCACATTGCGCATGCGCAAACTTGAAAAACTTTGCTCAGAGGGATCGGGTGGTAGGACCAGATGTTTTATCCCCAAAATATGACAAAGTCCAAAAGTAAAAAAAAAAATATGCCACTGTGCTGATAACTGGGTCTTACTATAGTTGTCTGCACAGGCTGGGATTGGTAGACTCGCTGAATTCGTCAGAAATACGAATTTTAAGGAGCAGTCTCTTACAGCCTTTGTTGACACTACGCATGCATGGGCGTTCCTCTGTTCTTTTGTTATGATATTTTCTTCGCTGTCGTGCTTGTCGTAAGAGTTAGAAGAGGAAGACTAGATCGGGAATTTTTTCGTCAAGGGATACTTACTAACGCTCTACTAACACACACAGTCCCCCCCCCCTCCCACCTGTGTGACTCAAGAAGATAACTGAAAAAAAGAAGAGCCACTTACCTCACGTGCTCCCAACCCCCCCCCCCCCCCCCCCCGTCTGCACTAGTATACAAAACAATAATTCGGTTTAATAAACTTGTACATAAACACGTACAGTGTTGTAATCTCTATCAGCGGGGACATAGGCCTGCAGCAGCGCTCCGGCTACATACATACACATAACGTGTCTACATAATGTCTACATAAATGTTTCTTATCCTTTAACAGGTCATCAGCCTCGTTATTAAGGGATCATCAGGAAATAATTGGCTTAAGTCAGACACTGTGGGAGGAAACTGATCAAGGTTGAGACGTGAAGTATGACCCATAATACTCTATTATAGGTCAAATATATTTAATAATCCAATAAACTGTTAGACGGTTGTTTATATCACTATTGCAGCACTGTGACCTATGACCTCACCATCACAATGTAAACAAGCACCACGATAACAACACTAACACCATTAACACCTTGAGGTTAATTAACTTTTCTTCTTGTTCTTGTGCATCAAGTGAAAAAACTGTTGTGTGCTGTACAAAGAATTCTACTCCAGGAATGTTGTGGTGGTCGCCAGAGAAGAGATTTAATATTAGGAACTAATGAGACAGAGGTCGAGGGGACGAAGCAGATGAGTCGACCCACAAAAAGTAAGAATCGTGACTCTTACAAGAATATACGAACCTCATCATATCATGGGTTAAATCCTTTTGGTTTAAGATAAAACTACTCTCACCACCAAGTCTTATAGCGGTTTTCATAATGGTACTCATCAGTCGTGCTCAGGCCAGGTAACACAAGAGTTATGTTCACCAGCAGGAGTAGAGAGTTTGTTTACATCACGATATCGTCTGTGTGGTTTACCCTCCTTAGCCCAGGTACACGTTGTGTCTGTTTACGTGAGACAAACAGCTGGGTGTGTTTACCATCCCAGACACTGGTAATGTTCCTTTCACTAATGTTAACAATCACAAACAACGCTCGCTGGGCAGATCAATCAGTTAAGTAAACACTCACTATAATCTCTTGCCAGCTGGATCAACCTAACCTAACCTAACCTAACCTAATTTAAATTACCTAGAAAACGTAAGATTGAACGTAATCCTAAACCTTAACATAGATTAGATTAGGTTAGGTTAGGTTGGGTTAGGTTAGGTTGTATTGGAACTGTATACAATATAATTTCATTTTAAATTTCACCATAAAGGTCACTTCCAGGCCTAACTGTGATCTGCCAACACGTTCTCGGTTGTTATTCTCTTTTACACTGAGTTATACATCGTTCTACACAATTGTACATTGTTCTACAATTAAGTTAAATATTGTTCATCACTTGAGTTACATAATGTTCTTCAATGACCTGAAGTGAATGAACATTGTTCTTAAATGAGTGTTGTAACGTTCTACACTGAAACAATACCACTAAACTATTAGTTCATCAGAGCTGTGTATTTCATTTTACATATTCATTAATCCTTTGTAATATGATGAATATTCATGTTGAAATTCTCCTTTATAATGCGTGTTAATTATGGGGTGTAATTGCCGCTTGGCGCTATATTTAACTACAGTATATAACATGTTGTGATCCTATATTGATCATCTGTGTAGAACTTTGCTGCAATAAGTTGGCTGATTACATCCTTACTGTACACATACCTGGCTAATAAATATAATTAATAATCACAGGTATACACAATGATTCTAATAAGTGTTCAGGTTTGGACATATATTATAAAGGTGTTAATGTGTCAAAAACCCAAAAGGTTTTACTATCATTGTATAATATTAATCAGGTTGTTTGTCAAAG
This sequence comes from Homarus gammarus, assembly GCA_958450375.1. Classification (NCBI taxonomy): domain Eukaryota; kingdom Metazoa; phylum Arthropoda; class Malacostraca; order Decapoda; family Nephropidae; genus Homarus; species Homarus gammarus. The sequence goes on along the minus strand of CAUDMG010001628.1, from coordinate 19,380 downwards.
TTATCTTATACAATATATTTGTCATTATATGCTATTGATGTATGCAGACATATTCACCATGTAGAGGTAAGAACTGTTAAAGCAAGCTGTGTCGAGTATAATAGATGATATTGTTTCCTGCCAACATATAAATTGAAGCTTTATTTTAGTTTTAGTTTTCCATATCTGACCTAAACACAATACTGCATAAGAACTTAACTTGAAACAGTTTTAGTCAATGGTATTTTCATGGTTTTCACTTGTATTTAATTTTTGTAAAGTTTGTGATTTCATTATGACAGTTTTGACATTTATAACATGATTTATACCAGTCTCTTGTCAGAAATCATTTATGACAAGCTCTTTTCCAGCCAATTTTATTCACCCTTTTGTTCACTGCTGTGAGGAGAACTACCATAACACACAGAGGCAATACACAGCTTAAGAGAACTATATGTAAAGTTACAGGAAATTTTTTACAGGTTCTTCAGCTCCTTTTTTATCATTCGACAAGTCATAAATGGAACCATTTCCTGAATCCATATTTAATTCTAACTCTGACTCCCAACAGTTCACAGCCAGTGTGGCATTTTTACACATTTTACATAATCCCGTGTGAGAAATAAATCCGATGAAACATAATGCTCTCGACTTGTAAAGGGATTTCCTGGATTATCTGTGATGATCATAATGACCACCAGGTAATGTTGTCTGCCAAACACTGTGTCCCGCCTGGTGCTGCCCTCAGTAACACATTCTGCTGATCACACCAACTCTATCCGCTAAGCTCTAAATGGATGGTGAAGCAGACTGTTGGCCTGGTGTACTTAATATTGTTTTGTTCACACACACACACACACACACACACACACACACACACACACACACAGCAGCATAATAGATTGTGATTGGCTGGGAAAGTGTTTTTTACCAGACTGATCATCAGGAGTGGTAATTGAGAGGAGGTAGATTGGCCACCTGACAGTGGAGAGTTGGCGATAACGAGTTATTATTAGTGGTCATCACACACACACTCTCTCTCTCTCTCTCTCCACAATTAATGGAAAGAGAGAATTAGAAGAAACTGAATAAAAAGATGATGTGATAATTAAGAGAAACAAGAAGAAAATTAAAAAGGGCAGAGAGAGAGAGAGAGGGGGGGGGGGGGGACCAGCATTTCACAAGTTTCAAGACGCGGCAGCAAGTTGTGAGGCAGTTGAGAGTGTTAGTGAAACAGTCCAGCAGCAGAGGCGACACACAACACCTGAGTAATGGTGACTGACTCGGCCAGGTGTACAAAGTCAGGCCTGGCAGGTTGTGAGAGGGTTGAGACGCGGGGCTAGGCGTTGGTGAGAGAGAGAGAGAGAGAGAGAGAGAGAGAGAGAGAGAGAGAGATTTACGTACTCGCGAATGAAACTTGCACACGGTCTTCTCTCCCATTCGGCGACAAGGTAAATATATCCCCTTTTATGTCAACACAAGTTTTACTCAGACAAATCACTTTTCCATCCTGTAAATTAAAACAAAATGAATGAAGCTTGAAGTTTTGTGTCGAGGTTAATATATTATTCTGGTAGCCATTGTCTTAAGTTACCCTCGTCGAAAACAGACATACAGGATGAACCAACAAACAGACGCAGGACAGGTCTCTCCCTCCCCCCCAGCAGGTAACTTAACACCTTCACGAGACAGAAGTGAACCTTGTTAGGAGAAAGACTAACTCTCTCAGTTCTTTCTTCCTCTTCTTTTCTCTCTAAGCGAATTGACGAATGTGTTTAACAGTTTACTATCAAAAGCTTAAGATTGAAATAGCTAAACTCAACTTCCTGAACAGTGAAAATAACTTGATTCTTGGCTAATTTTGTATATTAACATCAACAATACATATGTTAAGTGATATGTGAATACTTTAAACACAATATTATTCACACCATCCTTGACGTGATCTATCTCTCTCTCTCTCTCCGGAAGTGTCCATTAGTTTGCTGGTGTAAGTCCCAGGAGGTCTGTTAATTATCTAGCATTCTCCTCCGTGGCTCCAGAAGGCCGAGCAAGACACTAACTACAAGATCTTCTGCACGTTTTAGACTTTGAGGACAGTCTTCCAGGCAGGATGAGTCTTAAATGGGCAGGTGATGGTGGCGGTCTTGTCAAGGGGTATTGGGTTTTGGCGAATAAATGTTACAGTCTGACCGAGATAACTATAACGTCAGTATATTTATACATTTTTCATATGGCATCACGCCACCCCTCCCCCTCCCCGTACCTACCTCACGCCCCACTCCCCCTCCCCTTACCTACCTCACGCCCCCCTCCCCCTCCCCGTACCTACCTCACGCCCCCCTCCCCCCCCCCGTACCTACATCACGCCCCCCTCCCCGTACCTACCTCACGCCCCCCTCCCCCTCCCCGTACCTACCTCACGCCCCCCTCCCCCTCCCCGTACCTACCTCACGCCCCCCTCCTCCTCCCCGTGCCTACCTCACGCCCCCCTCCCCCTCCCCGTACCTACCTCACGCCCCCCTCCCCCTCCCTGAACCTACCTCACGCCCCCCTCCCCGTACCTACCTCACGCCCCCCTCCCCGTATCTACCTCACGCCCCCCTCCCCGTACCTACCTCACGCCCCCTCCCCGTACCTCCCTCACGCCCCCCTCCCCCTCCCCGTACCTACTTCATGCCCCCCTCCCCGTACCTACCTCACGCCCCCTCCCCGTACCTCCCTCCCCCTCTCCGTACCTACCTCATTCCCCCCTCCTGCTCCCCGTACCTACCTCACGCACCCCTCCCGCTCCCCGTACCTACATCAAGCCCCCCCTCCCCCTCGCCGTACCTACCTCACGCCCCCCTCCCCCTCCCCGTACCTACCTCACGCCCCCCCTCCCCCTCCCCGTACCTACCTCACGCCCCCTCCCCCTCCCCGTACCTACCTCAGGCCCTCCTTCCCCTCGCCTTCCCAATCTCACGCCCCCCTCCCCCACCCCGTACCTACCTCACGCCCCCCTTCCCCACCCCGTACCTACCTCACGCCCCCCCCCTCCCCGTACCTACCTCACGCCCCCCCTCCCCCTCGCCTTCCCAATCTCACAGCCCCCTCCCCCTCCTAGTACCAATCTCACGCCACCAATACCCTTTCCCTATACCAACCTCATGGCCCACCTTCCCCTTCCCGTACCAACCTCACGCCACCCCTCCCCTTACTAGCCTCACGTCCCCTCCTCTCCCCATACCAACCACGGCTCTAGAGAATTGTGGGAGGCCAAAAATCTTCATCTATTAATATCTTAAAATCTCGGGTCAAAGACTACGACCAGGTAAGAGCTCTGGAGATCTTACATCAAACTTTATGACCTTGAAAGTATTCTTAGCATCTCGTTTCATAAAGGTAACGACTTAGTTTCTGCATAAAGGTCGCTGGACAAACTAAATTTCTTAAATGTTTATAAATCTTGTCAGTGACTCTTACGATTTGGAAAGTTTGCTCAAGAGTCATTACCGTGTTATTATAATTAGTGTTTTTATCAAGGGAAAACAATAATCTTACCTCAGCAGTGTCGGGTGATCAAATAAATGAAACCCACTTCAAGTCTATCCTGACGTCACCTGCCCCATCCCTACCCAAGCCAACCTAACCTAACCTAATTTAACCTAACCTAACCTAACCTAACCTATCCTATCCTAACATAACCTAACCTAACCTATCCTATTCTAACCTAACCTAACCTAACCTAACCTAACATAACAAAACATAAAAATAACATAACGTAACGTAATATAATATAACAAAACCGCAACTAAGACTAAATTTTGGCGAGTCCTGATCTCATTTAATCGCATTGTTGACTGGCTTCTAACTTTATAGACAACTCTCCTTCTGATCAAGTTAGGCCGCAGTAGACGGCAGATTAAAGTTAACATGAGCTGGAAAACATCGAACAATTCAACACTTAAAAACTTCGAAAAAACAAGGGATAAATATTATACGTTTCTCTTAAGTCCTGTTCCAGTTAGAAAAAAGACAACAATGTGATAAGAAAAAAGAATTAACAAAAAGACCCAACTCTTCCTGCTGCTGTTCCTTGTCCCAGCTGACACTCTGGTGACGTTCACAAAAGAAGGAGTTTATAGTAGTTACCAAGAGTCTGATTTAAGAACGTTTTACCCATTTATTTGAAGCCTGAAGGACCGATCAACCTACAATGTAATGGTCTGGGGATATTCCTTAGTGATTAATAGTCTCTCTCTCTCTCTCTCTCTCTCTCTCTCTCTCTCTCTCTCTCTGGTTTTCTTCCTTCACTCTATCTCTGTATTTCCCTCTTTCTATCTCTCTCTATCTCTGTCTGTCTGTCTGTCTATCTCGGGACTATGGAGATAAGTAAATGATCTAAAGCCAAACCCTTTATTTTAATCCCCATCCACTTTAATCTGATCCACTGTAAGCCTTTCCCTCTTCCCAGTGTTCCTTAGTCGATATTCTTCAAACGTAAAAAAAAAAACGTAAAAAAAACAAACAAAGAAACACATACACAAAAAAACACACCCAGAAAAATAGTGAGTCTCCAACTTTTTCTATTCCAAGGAACTCCTCCAGGAGACTATCAACACATAAAATGAGAAAGTAAAGATGTTCATGACAGTTTGGAAAAAGGGAAAGGATGAAGGGAGGGGAAAAAAATAAACATGGAATAGCTTCGAGAAATATACTGAGGATAAATGATATTGGTCGAAGGTTCAGGAAGGAAAAGGTATATAATTTGGAGAGAACTGGGTGAGTGTATTCAGTTTTCTGAGGCTGTAACATTAAAGTGAATGGTGGTTGGTGGTGGTGGTGGTTGTTGTTGTTGGTGGTGGTGGTGGTTGTTGTTGTTGGTGGTGGTGGTAGTAGGGGTGGTTGTAGTTGTTGTTGTTGTTGGTGGTGGTGGTAGTGGTGGTAGTGGTGGTGGTGGTGGTGGTGGTGGTGGTGGTGGTGGTTGTTGTTGTTGGTGGTGGTGGTTGTTGTTGGTGGTGGTGGTGGTAGTGGTGGTGGTTATTGTTGGCGGTGGTTGTTGTTGTTTGTGCTGGTAGTGGTGGTGGTGGTTGCTGTTGTTGGTGGTGGTGGCTGTTGTTGGTGGTGGTGGTAGTGGTGGTGGTTATTGTTGGCGGTGGTGGTGGTAGTTGTTGTTTGTGCTGGTCGTGGTGGTGGTGGTTGCTGGTGGTGGTGGTGGTGGTAGTTGTTGTTGGTGGTGGAGGTGGTGATGTTGGTAATGGTAGTGGTGGTAGTGGGGATGTTTATAGTGATAGATGTGGTGGTGGAGGATGATAATGGTAGTAGTGGTTACTGTCACACACACACACACACACACACACAAACGTCGACAAAACTCCACATATAATCCTCTTTTACGAAGTATATTGTCAGGTTCCACATATTTCCCTCTAGTCTGATATCCCTCGAGCTTACGTAGGAGGAAAGAACCAGACGACAGGAAGGAAAATAATCTCAGGTAAATATTCCTCCTTCCAGTTTATTCTCTTATGATTTAGAGATATTTTAAGGAGAAACAGAAAGATTATACTATATATTCAGGTAAATGTAAATTACAATCAATATTTATATAACTATTGATCAAATTATTATACGAACAATAAAACTAAATAATAAACTTATCTTTATAAATATATATATATATATATATATATATATATATATATATATATATATATATATATATATATATATATACATATATATATATATATATATATATATATCGACCGTATATGTGTATCACTTAACCTTCTCATATAGTACACCCAGCGTCACCCTGAACACATTCACACACACTTCATAATATTGGTGGGACGAGGTGGCAGCGCAGGGGAAGAACTATGGTATTGACATGACCTAAACTTCCTAATATTTTTACGTTTTTCTTTTATTGAATTGCTATAAAAAGGTCCAGGAATACAGTGTTGAGATACAGTGTAACACCTGGTATATAAATACACACTTCATATTTCTTGGATGATAGAGTTAACAAATTCTTTAACTTTGAACCACAATATCTGAAAGAATCGTTTCATATTTTCCAAGTTGTTTCTTGCTTGGCTCAACACCCGACGACAAATGATTGACATTTGGTTAAGAAAGTTATCTTAGCTGAATTTCTTCACCATTTTACTTTCGGGAATTGAGGTCCACACACACACACACACACACAGGGGAACTTGTAACTAACCACACACAAAAACCATGGCCGCTCTCTGTAAGTACGATGAACTGTGCTGACGCCTGGTGTAGGTGACGGAGACTCGGGGAGCAAAAATAAACAAATAAATAAGTTACGGGGAAATATCACTAAATATGAATTGTTTTCAAAATAATAAGGTGAGAAAATAAAATAAAATCAATCCACTAATATCGACCACCCTGTTTCATAGATCAACTTCTCGAGAAACTTTTGGGGAAGTTCCAGACACGTCGGCGAGAGCTTTAAGACTTCAGTTCAATTCGTTCACTATTGAAGGAAATAAACTTAGAGGTGGAGTTTTAAATCCATTATGGTTGTGAGCTTGTCAGGCTTACTTGAGGCACGACTAAATAACCAGACCATCAGGACAGCACCGAGATAAACCACATAGTACACATTAATTACAGGTAAATAATAGCATATATTAATTACCTTGTCCTAATAACCTTGCCATACACTGTCGTGATCCCAACTACCCTTAATATTTGGGGAGAGAATCCTACTCCAAGTTACTAACAATTAAAGGAACAAATAGGGAACACGGCAATAATTATCCTCACCAAAAAACCTACTCAACTAAGTGTACTTGAAAAGTAAGAACAGTTGAAATAAGTGAATCACAAAAGGGAAGATAATTAATTAATTCAATTTATGTTTTAAATGGAGTAATGATTAGCAAACCTGAATTTAAGGGAATAAGTAATTGTATAATAAAATAAGAGTAATGCCGGAAGGACGTAGATATACTGTAAGGAGTTAGACCAAACAAATATTACTTAGCATTACTATATTACACAAGACATACGAAACACGTACATACAACAATCACTACAAAATGATTATCCCTACCAAACAGGAGATTCCATACCACCAGGATCCCTTCCTAGGCCTAACTAAACGTGTCACTAATACCTGATACCCCTAGGGCATTGCAGAAGACTGGATAATGCCCTAGACAAGGGTCAAGGCTGGAGAGCGAATGGACACGTCTAACCTATGCCACGGATTTTTTCACTACTGCGGTGGCGTGGGGTGGGTACGCGCAGAGAGGGGCAGAGGAGCGCGCCCAACTCGCGTGATCCAGACATTTGCTAGATTTTCTATATAATTAATTAATACTCTCTTGATTTGAACTTAACAGAGTAAGACAATGATGCATATTAATAACATACATAAATATACAATTAACCTAAATAACTAAGAGCAATAATAATATAATAAGTACAATTAACAAATTATTAATAGCTTGCGTGAAATGGAAACGTGAACACAAGCCTCACGCCAGGCGCGTTCCCGAGCGCCACAGGCATGTGACACCTCCCCCCAAGAAAGTGAGCTTACAACCAACTGGAAGCGAAAATGGATGTACAGCTACACAGCGAAAGTGATAACTAACACAATTGGTTTAAATCAATATGAAGCAAAATAATTCATAATATAAACACAAGGTACTCAATGACAATAAAACAAAAAAAAGTAATTTGCATATAGACACAGTTACTAAATAATCAGACTCGAGAAAGTGCATCAGCCAACACGTTCTCTTTTCCGCGGATATGGGAAATGTTCAAGTTATAGGGCTGAAGTGATAGAGCCCACCTCAAAAGTCTTTGGTTGGTATGTTTCATCTTGTCAACAAAAGTAAGTGGGTTATGATCAGTGAACACTTGAATGGGATAAGCAGTGCTGCCAATATATACTTTGAAGTTTTCTAGTGCCATGATCAGTGATAAAGCCTCCTTTTCAATGGTGGCATAGTTTCTCTGATATTTGTTAAATTTTCTAGAAAAATAGCACAACGGATGAAGCACTTGATCACTCTCACCCTCTTGCAGAAGCACAGCACCGGCGCCAATTTCACTGGCGTCGACATGGAGAGTGAACTGTTTCTGGAGGTCAGGTGCAAGTAGTACAGGAGCATTTGCCAGCAGGGATTTAAGATTCTCCAAGGATTGCTGGCAAGGCGTAGTCCACTTGAAGGTTTTCTTGCCACTCAGCAGGTCAGTCATGGGAGAGGCAACGGAGGAGAAGTTTGGACAAAAACGGCGGTAGTACCCCGCCATACCCAGCAACCTCATCACACTCTTCTTGTCGCCTGGCACTGGATACTGTTGAATTGCCTCAATTTTGGCTGCTATAGGCTGGACTTCCCCTTGTCCGACCACATGCCCCAAGAAAGTGACGTGGGCATGGCCGAACTCAGTTTTGACAAGGTTCACCGTCAGCTTGCTTGCAGCCAGTACGGAGAAGAGGGCTTGTAGACGACTCATGTGATCTTCCCAGGAACTGCTGAAGACGATAAGGTCGTCTAGGTAACAGCGGACACCTTCCAGACCAGACGTGATGAAATTCATGAGGCGTTGAAAGGTTGCAGGGGCGTTCCGCATGCCAAACGGAAGGACTGTGAATTGGTACAGCCCCTCAGGAGTGACAAAAGCAGAGATGGCCCTGGAGCGTTCAGTCAGTCTTATCTGGTAGTAGCCCTGGAGGAGATCCAATTTGGTCACGTACCTTGCCTGTCCAAGATCGTCGATCACGTCGTCAATGCGTGGCAAGGGATAACCATCGGGTTCAGTGACAGCATTCACCTTGCGATAATCCACACACATCCGCATTGACCCACTTGGCTTTGGAACTAGAACAACAGGGGATGCCCATGGACTGATGCTGGGTTCGACGAGGCCTAGCTCTAGAAGACGCTGTACCTCGGCTCGCACACACTCCCGCTTGAAGGCGTTAAGACGGTAGGGACGCTGTCGGATTGGCTTGGCTCCCCTGGTCTCAACGTCATGCTCCAGCACTGAACAAGAGAGTGGGTAATCACCAACTATAACAGGATACTCCTGTAATAGAGACCTTATATTATTGGCTTGGTCACTAGAGAGATGGCACAACTTAGCACTGGGGTCCTCCAAGATAGTCGAGTTTTCAACTTTTACACTAGACCCATTCATTATTTCAGAAAAACACTGATCCTTATCATCTGGACACTCTGGCACAATGATACAATTTGGCAAGGATTGATCAACACAAGCAACTGCTTTTCCCAGGGTTTCGTTACGAACATGATATGACTTTAAGAGATTGACATGGATAAGGCGTTTTTTCTTACGCCGTTCAGGGGTGCTAATCACATAATTCACGGACCCCTGTTTTTCTAGTACTTCATATGGACCACTATATTTGGATTTAAAAGGGTGATCATGTAAGGGCAGGAAGGCCAACACCTGCTCCCCCACTTGGAATTCTCTAGGTTTTGCCTTATGGGCCTTATCAAAATGCAGTTTCATTTTCACCTGAGCACACCTTAAGTTGGACTGGGCAAGTTCTACAGCCAGACGCAACTTCTCCTTGAATTGGACCACATATGAAGCTAAGGGCGTCGCGCTCTGATCACTCAACCAACACTCTTTTAACACCTTAAGAGGCCCTCGCGCCTCATGTCCATAGACGAGCTGGAAGGGCGAGAATCCTAGCGACTCTTGTTTACTGTCCCGAACAGCAAACAAAAGCAGGTCAACTCCCTCGTCCCAATCCTTCCCAGTCTCCAGACAGAAGGTGCGCAACATGAGTTTTAGTGTCTGGTGAAACCTCTCTACCACCCCCTGTGACTGAGGGTGATAGGCCGAAGACCTCGACTGCCGGACTCCCAGGGTTTGCATTACCTGATTAAACAACCGGGAAGTAAAATTGGAACCCTGATCTGATTGCACCACTGTAGGAAGGCCTACTTGAGTGAAGAAGTGGGTTAAGGCTTTGATAACATTCTTCGCTGTGATGCGGCGCAAGGGAATGGCTTCAGGATAACGGGTTGCACAATCAATAATGGTTAGCAAGAACTGATGACCACGAGGGGTCTTAGGTAAGGGACCGACACAATCTATGACCACCTTACTAAAGGGCTCTTCAATGACTGGGATAGGCTGCAGAGGGAATGGTTTAACACTGGGGTTCGGTTTCCCCGCTACCTGACAATCATGGCAAGTGCGACAGTAAGAGCTGACGTCTTTCTTCATCCTAGGCCAAAAGAACTGGGATAAAATTTTTGCATAAGTCTTCCTAACTCCTAAATGACCACCCACCCCATCATGAGCGATACTAAGTATGTCCTGCCGCAAAGGTTTGGGAATAACAACTTGATGATGAACTAACCAAGGGTGATTGGCAGGAGAATTGGAGGGACGGAACTTCCGCATTAATACACCAGACCTAGTGTAGTAGCAATTTGATTCTTGCTCGGCTTCGGTCTCAGTAACTGACCTATTGAGAAAACCTACTAGCTCAGGATCCCCTGCTTGTAGCTCAATAAGCTTACTCCTAGTGATGGGAGAGGAACCAAAACTAGTGACATCTGGGTTCCTATCTCCATCAGAACTACTCTGGAGGTTATCTGGTTGTGGGGAATCCTCAAAAAATTCACTGAGACCAAGATCAGTATGGTCCGGCTGGATAAGATTATCCTCGGACTTCTCACAGTCCTGAAGGGAAACTTCATTAACTTCACTAGTCTCTTCTACCTCTGTACTGCGGCTCATGCTACGGGTCACAGCACACGCAGGGAACAACCCTGGAAGGTCTACTTCTAACTGCACAGTATTATTCTCGGCAGTGGGACAAGATGAGATCACAACATTAGGGAACATCATGTCGCCAACGAGGTCATTTCCTATCAATAGAGAGACCCCTTCTACAGGTAAGCTATCTACTACTCCTAACGTGACATAACCTGACTTTATGGATGACCGCAAGTACACTTGACAAAGGGGAATACGCGACCCACCGGTCAAACCGTTCACAAGCACCCAGCTACCAGTATAGCATGAATCCAGGAATGGAGCAGCTTCTTTAGTAACAAGAGATAAGGCTGAGCCTGTGTCTCTCAAGAGTTTAACAGAAGTGGATTGACTGAATTGATCCAAAGCTAAGGAACCAGGAGAACAAAATGGTTCAAAGGTTGATATCATAGAAGAGGGGGAAGCATTCAGGGCAACAGTCTGACTGAGGGCAGTGACACAGGGCTCCAATAATTCCTCAGATTGCTCGGCCACCCTGACCAAAAGAGTGGGGGATCCTTGGTGAGAGGGATTTCTTTTCTTTAACTTGAGACAGTCGCTGATGACATGTCCTGGCTTCTTACAGTACCTGCAACTAGAGTTTCTCTCACCAGTAGGAGTGGATCCACCTGTCCCATGGACCATGGGCTCACCCGGGGTAGATGATGCAGAACCTGAGGGTCGGGTCGGTATGACAAGAGGCAGGGACCCCGATGTAGATGTTGGTGTGGGCCGCTTGAAGGAAGTGAAGGACTGGGACAGGGGAGCATAAGACCTGGAATTTACATTTCTATTAGTTAAGGAATAATGGTCAGCCACTGGACCAGCATCAGCCAGGGTACAGATACCTCTCTGATCCAAGTGTGCTCGAATGTCGCCTGGGATACACTTTTTCACCTCCTCTAGCAGGATTAGTTCAACAAGCTTGTCATGTTCCTCATGGGCAGACTGACTTTCAATCCACCTCCGACAAAGAACCTGTTTCTGCCTGAAGAACTCCACAAATGTTTGTTTGTCAGTCTTCCGGCAGTTGCGGAACTGTTGCCGGTAGGCTTCAGGAACAAGTTTGTAAGCGCTCAAAACCGCAGACTTAACAAGGGCATAGTCTAGACATTGATCCTCAGAGAGGGCAGAAAACACATCTAATGCCTTACCAGTGAAAGATCTATAAATAAGTTGAGACCATTGAGAAACAGGCCACTTGTTAAGTCGGGCAATTTTCTCAAAAAGAGAGAAGAATTTGTCTGGTTCTTCCTCATTAAATTTAGGAACACTGTTGAGACATTTGTCTAAACTGAATGTTGAAGTATTACTACCTTGAGCCAAACCTCGTTGTTTGAGAGTTTCCAGCTCCACCTCGAGTCTTTTGAGTTCAACTTGTAAGGCCAAATTACTTGGTGTAACAATTTCCTCTGAATTTCCCGACGGTTGGGCTATGATTTCATTGTCAATAAGGTACTTGAGGACAGCCTCTTCTAACCTAGACTTATTCATGGAAGAGCGGCCTTCTACTTCATAAAAATCAGCGAGGGATTGCCACTCTGCCTTAGTAAGCCCCTTCAGTACTTCGGCTGAAGGTGAAGCCAAAAATCTTTCCAGGTCAAACATGTTGAACTCAAAATCGAGTAGCGAAAAAAATAACCGTGGCAGCTAAGCTAACTAGCTAGCTAATTAATAATATCAAAATGCAATAAACTGTGAAACACAGCAAGGGATTAACCAAACACCTGGTACACAAGATAAGGGTTAACTCACCAGTAGCTTAAGCAATAACAGGAGCAATATAAATGAACACTGTGAACACAGCAACTTGCATCCAAAAATACTTAGCGATGAAACAACACCTGGCGAGTAACAACACTTGATATGACAACAATGGCGGTTAACTCCCGGACACAGGCCCCCACTTGTCGTGATCCCAACTACCCTTAATATTTGGGGAGAGAATCCTACCCCAAGTTACTAACAATTAAAGGAACAAATAGGGAACACGGCAATAATTATCCTCACCAAAAAACCTACTCAACTAAGTGTACTTGAAAAGTAAGAACAGTTGAAATAAGTGAATCACAAAAGGGAAGATAATTAATTAATTCAATTTATGTTTTAAATGGAGTAATGATTAGCAAACCTGAATTTAAGGGAATAAGTAATTGTATAATAAAATAAGAGTAATGCCGGAAGGACGTAGATATACTGTAAGGAGTTAGACCAAACAAATATTACTTAGCATTACTATATTACACAAGACATACGAAACACGTACATACAACAATCACTACAAAATGATTATCCCTACCAAACAGGAGATTCCATACCACCAGGATCCCTTCCTAGGCCTAACTAAACGTGTCACTAATACCTGATACCCCTAGGGCATTGCAGAAGACTGGATAATGCCCTAGACAAGGGTCAAGGCTGGAGAGCGAATGGACACGTCTAACCTATGCCACGGATTTTTTCACTACTGCGGTGGCGTGGGGTGGGTACGCGCAGAGAGGGGCAGAGGAGCGCGCCCAACTCGCGTGATCCAGACATTTGCTAGATTTTCTATATAATTAATTAATACTCTCTTGATTTGAACTTAACAGAGTAAGACAATGATGCATATTAATAACATACATAAATATACAATTAACCTAAATAACTAAGAGCAATAATAATATAATAAGTACAATTAACAAATTATTAATAGCTTGCGTGAAATGGAAACGTGAACACAAGCCTCACGCCAGGCGCGTTCCCGAGCGCCACAGGCATGTGACACAATCAAATGGTTAATATACGATGAATTGCTATATTAATACTCAATTCAAGTAGCTAAACAACTCTTTTCCATTGTAATTTTTTATTAGAATAAGCATTGCCAGATATGGTATGTAAAAGCAACACTAAATTCCCTTTAGTTACCGGACAAACCTTACGTTTGTTATTATATTTTATATATTTATGGTTTTGGTTGCACTATATTTAAACGGGTGTTGTCGGCAGGAATGAATGGAACAACTTGTCGGGGTCCAGCATGATATCAGAGGCAATAAACGACACTATGACGTTGGCAGATCCTCTCTACACTCAAGCAGATAGAAAAGTCAGAGTAGGAATATCATCATGAACGCTCACCAATTCTTTGCTCAAGAAGGTTCTTGCGAAACGATGGAAGAAAGAAGTTGTGTAGAAGACAGCCTCAGCAACTCCGGTCTGTGTGACCACAGCGGAAAGAATCAAGGCAGAAGCAAAGAAATCGCCAGGCGGAGTAATATGTTCGCCAAGTGCCAGACCTTCACCTGTCGTAGGACAACTTGACTGTTTTGATAGAGAATGCATCAGAAGAGAGCTCCTCTCGTTTTATGAAAGAGGTGAACTACCTACACTGTCAGCATTGTTGGAGAGGGTAAAGCAGCCTGTTTTAAAGGGTCACAGAGTTCACTTTATAAAATAGTAAAGAAGCTGGGGTTCAAGTACATAGTGGCAGGAAAATCTTGATGGAGAAGGAGGACATTGTAGCTGCAAGAAACAAATACCTCAGATACATACAAAAGAACAGAGAAAGCTCTAATCCCCGTCCAGAGGTATATCTAGATGAAACCTGGATCAACCAGAATCAATGTGTTGAGCGGAGTTGGACTGTGAATGACGGATCAGCAGGACCCAAACTCAAATCAGGAAGAGGAGCGAGGTTTATCATCGCGCATGCTGGTGGTCGTCAGGGATTCATACCCGGAGCTCTGTTGATGTTTAGGTCCAAGAATGGAGCCAAGGGTGACTACCACGATTCAATGGATCATGAACGGTTTAAGGCCTGGTTTAAAGAGCAACTACTCCAAAACATCCAAGGAGGATGTTAAGATCATCAAGATCATTAATAAAGTACCAACGAGTAGCAGCAAGAAGTGTGAAGTAACGCAGTGGCGAGGCTCAAATAACATCTGTTATGATCCTTCCTTCACAAAAGTAGAATTACTTCCGGTCTGCAAACAGCAAAAAGAAAAACAGGAATATGAAATAGATCAAATAGCGGACACAAAATACTCAGACCACCTCCTTACCACTACAGGTTGAGGGAATTACAAATGAGGCAATCCAACACAACCCCAGAGCATTGGCAAAACTGTATAAGACATACATTGAAAATAGAAGATGAATGTAGAGCCAAAGATACAGCTCTAATTCACTTGCTTGAAAATTTAGTAATTAACTTGATCTCAGATGAAAGTAGTGGGGAAGATAACACTGGTAGTGAAATGATTGTGGGGGGATAAGGCGCTGTCATTGTGATGGAGGGATGAATTATACTGTAATGCAATAAAGTTGTCAGTTAAGTCTTAGCCGCAGTTTTATAATATTCCAGCATTATCTTCTGAGAGAGAGAGAGAGAGAGAGAGAGAGAGAGAGAGAGAGAGAGAGAGATTAAAGCATGGTCACGATATAACGTGGGAATGGTGAAGTACAGAAGGAAGAGATTCATTTGGAGGATATAAAATTGAGAGTTACCCGGCGGGAAGAAATACAGAGATAACCGGGTAACTTAGAAGGCATGAACATAAATGGCATAGACTACGAAAGGTTGAAAGTGACTGGTGGCATGAAAGAATACGGAGGTGGAATACAAGTACAGGACATGAGACGAAGAGAGAGAAGGAAAGGTAGACCTATGTTGTTTATCAGTGGGGAAGGGGAGATGAGTGTAAATTTGTTGTATATTTATTCTCATATTTGCGGTAACTGTAGATATTATCAGATATAACTATATTATAGATGTATGCCAAAATTAACTGAAATTTTGACTGAAGAAATCATGTCGTGAACTCGGGAACAAGAGAAGGAGAAAATTGTTTTGCGAACAACTTCATATTTCCCGCCTCTGGTGACGGCTGTTTGTTCGAGCTGCCAACCTCCCCAGTCTCTCACACTCACCCACCAACTTTTAGGGGTCGTGTAATATTTCAATGTGATTCTGATCTCTTAAAATGTTAGTTTTTGCATGATGTAGTATTACTGATACGTAATTTGTCTTAGTGTGACTTATTGTTGGTAACAATAAGTGTATATTAAATGCATCCTCTGAAAGCGTGAATTTGCTACCAGAGTTTAACAGTTAATTCATGTATAAGATTTCTGGTCAACTTCCTACGTGCTTATGTTTGATATAATGAATATATGTATCTTTATATAATTTAGCTTAATATTTTTCTCGTTGCAAACGGTCATTCCAACGATTAGGAATAAACTCATTCAAAAATACATCAATACTTCAGAACGAAATCGGACAGGTTTGCAGCAGCCAATCAGCTGTAACTCTGAGAAAAAAATGCACATTAGTCGCTACTTACCAAGTTAACCAACGTGTGTGTGACTGTGTCCGCTCCACCATCACTGTTTTTGTGTTGGGTGAGTTCTGGCACAACTAATTGTGTTGTTATGTGAACAGACAAACATAAATCAAGTCTACAGTGTATTATATCAAGAGATTATTAGCCGTGTTGTGTGTAAGATTGGTCTGTATATTGAAGGATGATGGTTTGTGGCCGACCAGAGTGAGTACATTGGCCTCCGGTGAAGTTCCCCTGGATGGATCATATCGCGGTGAATATTATCACAATTTATTGTAGGTTTTGTTGTGTGCTTCCGTCATTATTGTTGTATCTTAGTAAACGTAATCACGATTCGCAGTGTACGAAACTAGGTTTACAGAAGCAGTGTATTCGCTTCCATCGGATAAATAAAGCAGGAATTTTGTTAATATAGGTTTGGAAAGGTTACCTTTTTTTTTTTATCCCCACATTTTCCCTCCTCTTCAATGCCCTGCCCACTTTGGAAGGTCCTTTCCTTTGTCGTTCCTAGTGTTAAATGGATTATATATCCTTGAATTTGCAGTTGTCCCAAAAATAAAGGTCACATTCTTTCAAATCACAATGAAAAATATAAAGAAACAAGTTATTTCAATACTAGAATTCCCGGTTCGACGTAAAACGAATCTGAAGGGAGGTGTTAGTACAATAATTTAATTTCTTCGAGTTGCTACTGTTTTGTGGGGAAAATTTCTCACTTTGTGTAGTAATAGTCATACAGATACATGTACTCAAACTTATTAGATATAGTTTTTTTTTATCCCCGGTTAACGTCTGGAGTAAAAACAGGAAGAATTTGTCAACCGATATATATATATATATATATATATTTTATGAAAATCCACAATGAAAACGTGGATAAGATAAATCTTGATAAAATCACACGGGAAAATGGAAACAACGGAGTACCTTAGCTTTCGTCTTTATTCAAGACATCTTCAGAGGCAACTGGATTACATGGACAGAGAGAGGCTTAAATATACAGGGTGACCTAAAAACATGAGGTCAGGTCAAAATGATGACATCCACTAATCCCCACACCAACACACACGTAGAGGAGCTTAAGAGAAGGGTGGTGACGTGACTAGTTAAGTCAGGTCAGAAAAAAGGGGACCCACAAAATAACTATCATACATCTAGATCAAAGGTTTTTAAAGCATTTTTAACCTTGGGCCACTGACAAATAAATTTATGTAACATATTATCAGTTTTGAACTGACCATCACTAAGGTTTATTGATTTTAATTCCTTAATATATATATATATATATAATATATATATATATACTATATATATATATATATATATATATATAGATAAAATCACACGGGAAAAGGGAAACAACGGAGCACTTTAGCTTTCGTCTTTATTCAAGAGTTGCCTCTGAAGTTGTCTTGAATAAAGACGAAAGACAAGGTGCTCAGTTGTTTCCCTTTTCCCGTGTGATTTTATCAAGATGTATCTTATCCACGTTTTCATTGTGGATCTGCATGATATATATATATATATATATATATAATATATATATATATATATATATATATATATATATATATTTTACGTGACAAAAATGTATATATTTTGTGTGTGTGTGTGCAAAGACTATAATTATACGGAAAATAGGAATGAGACCCCCTCGACGTGTGATTGAAATTTTGTTGAGCAGTCGCTAGATGGCTCTGCCAAGGTTTTACGTTGACTGTTGACACTCACAAAATTCAGTCCAGTGTACCAGACATGTGTTGCTGGTGGATGTTATCCTCGCGTCATAATTTTCGCAACTGTGTGTTTATACTGGAAAGATATATATCAACACGTACATGTTTAAACTTATATTTTATTATGACTAAGAAAAACTGATGTAGCCGAAGGTATTTGCACGCGAGTCAAAATAACGAAATAGTTATTTGCACCCGAAACTTGTCATCATGGGCATCAGGTGCAGAGAGTGAAACTGTTATCTGCACCCGAGGTGTGTCATAGCGAAATTCGGGTGCAAAATTACTTCATCTATTTACAGTCGATATTGCCTAATCATATTCAATGAAAGATGAAAAAGTGTGTAACTATTCAAACTACAGTAAAAAAGACCAATTAAGTTCTTGGCGCCGACTTACTGTATTCGTCATTAATGTTTACAATGGAATTGTGAATATTAAAATTTTTACATACATGAACTGCTTTATTATCGTATACTAACAATATATCACTGTGCACATAAACTTGCAGTCAATAGGAAAACATTGTCGAACACCGGTGTACAGTCCCCTTCACCCTTGCGTTTACAGGGACTCTTCATATAAACATTCTCAAATCATTGCATTGAGATATTTGTTTTAATATTGTTTTAGTTTGATTCCATAGTATGTTTACTATTGCGAGTTTCCTTTCTGCTGAATGTAAACAAACACAGCGGTGCCACATTGCACAAAACCTGACGAGCCCCAGTAAGCACACTAGTGAAGGGGACTTTACACCTACGTGCTCACCAAACGTTACAACACTTCAACTAATTAACGGTATTCAAGTTACAAAGGTTAATTTTACCCTCACGTCCACTCAACACAGTAAATTTGTTGTCACCAGTCATTCAGCACACGCACACACACACACACATTACATAACTGTTGCACATTTCATTACATATTTACGTCATAGGAATACAAACAAATATTTCACACCTGTAAAAATTTCCAACATTCGATGAAACACTCAGATAAAATCATGTTCATAAAAAAATAATGATGGTAGCCGCGTATTTAGCAAATTTGTATCGATATGAAAACTGACATTGGCAGGTTTTGGAATAAGCGAGTACTGTTAGAAGAGGGATTATCTATATACATGTGAGATGTTTGAAAATTGTGTTGACTTTGTTCTCGCCTTTGATATTAGCAGGGATGTATAACATAGACATCGGCCTTGAAAAGAGATAATTATATAGTGTAGTTGTCCACACCATCATGTTCACAGGTTTACTAACTTATCTTTCAGGGTAATTCGTCGACCTCTGAAATTAAGAGTTTGATTTTATCCCAAGTCAAAGCATAGCAAATGGAATATAGATGGAGACACTTACAACTTTCCCGATGAGGAATATTCTACGTTTTGTTCTCTAACGAAGAATCAAAACCCTTTTTTTATCGCGTAATCATGACTAGTGGTTGGGATTCTTATGGATGATTAGCTTGATGAACGTTCGACTACCCGCTTTAAATGAATGGTTCTTTTTACCTCATAAATTTTCAGTATTAATCGTAATGGCTCT
>CAUDMG010001627.1:280000-326343 GCA_958450375.1 Homarus gammarus | reverse complement strand
AGGTGAGGTGAGGTGATGTAAGGTAAGATAAGGTGAGGTGAGGTAAGGTGAGGTGAGGTAAGGTAAGGTGAGGTGAGGTAAGATACGGTGAGGTGAGGTGAGGTGAGGTAAGATACGGTGAGGTGAGGTGAGGTGAGGTGAGGTAAGGTGAGGTGAGGTAAGGTGAGGTGAGGTGAGGTGAGGTGAGGTGAGGTGAGGTAAGATACGGTGAGGTGAGGTGAGGTGAGGTAAGGTGAGGTAAGATACGGTGAGGTGAGGTGAGGTGAGGTGAGGTGAGGTAAGGTGAGGTGAGGTGAGGTGAGGTGAGGTGAGGTAAGGTGAGGTGAGGTAAGATACGGTGAGGTGAGGTGAGGTGAGGTAAGGTGAGGTGAGGCGAGGTAAGATACGGTGAGGTGAGGTGAGGTAAGATACGGTGAGGTGAGGTGAGGTAAGATACGGTGAGGTGAGGTGAGGTGAGGTGAGGTGAGGTAAGATACGGTGAGGTGAGGTGAGGTGAGGTGAGGTAAGGTGAGGTGAGGCGAGGTAAGATACGGTGAGGTGAGGTAAGATACGGTGAGGTGAGGTGAGGTGAGGTGAGGTGAGATACGGTGAGGTGAGGTGAGGTGAGGTGAGGTAAGGTGAGGTGAGGTAAGGTGAGGTGAGGTGAGGTGAGGTGAGGTGAGGTAAGATACGGTGAGGTGAGGTGAGGTGAGATAAGGTGAGGTGAGGTAAGGTGAGGTGAGGTGAGGTGAGGTGAGGTGATGTAAGGTAAGGTAAGATAAGGTGAGGTGAGGTGAGGTAAGGTGAGGTGAGGTGAGGTAAGATACGGTGAGGTGAGGTGAGGTGAGGCAAGGTGAGGTGAGGTAAGGTGAGGTGAGGTGAGGTGAGGGTGAGGTGAGGTGAGGTAAGGTGAGGTGAGGTGAGGTGAGGTAAGGTGAGGTGAGGTAAGGTGAGGTGAGGTGAGGTAAGGTAAGATAAGGTGAGGTGAGGTGAGGTGAGGTAAGGTGAGGTGAGGTGAGGTAAGGTGAGGTAAGGTAAGATAAGGTGAGGTGAGGTGAGGTGAGGTAAGGTGAGGTGAGGTGAGGTGAGGTGAGGTGAAGTGAGGTAAGGTGAGGTGAGGTAAGGTGAGGTGAAGTGAGGTAAGGTGAGGTGAGGTAAGGTGAGGTGAGGTGAAGTGAGGTAAGGTGAGGTGAGGTGAGGTGAGGTGAAGTGAGGTAAGGTGAGGTGAGGTAAGGTGAGGTAAGGTGAGGTGAAGTGAGGTAAGGTGAGGTGAGGTAAGGTAAGATAAGGTGAGGTGAGGTGAGGTGAGGTGAGGTAAGGTATGATAAGGTTAGGTTAGGTAAGGTAAGATCAGTACAAGGTAGGGTAGGGTTCACTACGGTAAGTCACATCAAGGCAGGTAGGGTTTATCTACATAATTTAGTTTAAGCTAAAAAAAAAATCTTTCTTTTTTTTTGTATTTGCCCGTCACGTGTCTCTGTCTGTCGCTGAACGAAATATTTCATGAACTTTTTCAGTATTTCGGATGAGAATTGACAGTTGCGACAGGTAGGTAGGTCAGGTGTCAAGTCTTAGGTTAGGATGTCAAGTCTTAGCTCAGGGATTCAAGTATTAGGTCAGAGGGGTCAAGTATTAGGTCAGGGGGTCAAGTATTAGGTCAGGGGGTCAAGTATTAGGTCAGGGGGTCAAGTATTAGGTTAGAGGGTCAAGTTTTAGGTCAGGGGGTCAAGTATTAGGTCAGAGGGGTCACGTATTAGGTCAGAGAGGTCAAGTATTAGGTCAGGGGGTCAAGTATTAGGTCAGGGGGTCAAATATTAGGTCAGGGGGTCAAGTATTAAGTCAGTGGGTCAAGTATTAGGTCAGGGATTCAAGTCTTAGGCCAGGGAGTCAAGTTTTAGGTCAGGGGTCAAGTATCAGGTCAGGGGGTCAAGTATTAGGTCAGGGTCAAGAATTAGGTCAGGGGGTCAAGTATCAAGTCAGGGGGTCAAGTATTAGGTCAGGGGGTCAAGAATTAGGTCAGGGGGTCAAGTATTTGGTCAGGGTCAAGAATTAGGTCAGGGGGTCAAGTATCAGGTCAGGGGGTCAAGTATTAGGTCAGGGTCAAGTATTAGGTCAGGGGGTCAAGTATTAGGTCAGGGGGTCAAGTATTAGGTCAGGGTCAAGTATTAGGTCAGGGAGTCAAGTATTAGGTCAGGGAGTCAAGTATTAGGTCAGGGGGTCAAGTATTTGGTCAGGGTCAAGAATTAGGTCAGGGGTCAAGTATTAGGTCAGGGGGTCAAGTATTAGGTCAGGGGGTCAAGTATTAGGTCAGGGGTCAAGTATTAGGTCAGGGGTCAAGTATTAGGTCAGGGGTCAAGTATTAGGTCAGGGGGTCAAGTATTAGGTCAGGGTCAAGTATTAGGTCAGGGTCAAGTATTAGGTCGGGGGTCAAGTATTAGGTCAGATCTGTCAGAGGTTAACAACAACAGTGAACACAAACAGCATCGTTTATAAACCATTTAAAACAACAAAGCAAAACAAACAAACAAACAAACAAAAATAAACCTACACAATGACCAGTTATTACCTGCTTCATTACCACTAATCAGTGCTTAATTACCTGGAGTGATTACCTCTATTTTGTTTAACTTGGTGAGAGTCAGTACAGTCATGAAGCTGTTCTCTGATTGGCTCATTACGAGTCATATGTTATCATCTATAGCTGTTTTCTCATTGGCTCAACACTGGTTATATGTTATCATAAAACTGTTCCCTGATTGGCTCAACGCTGGTTATATGTTATCATAAAACTGTTCCCTGATTGGCTGCTACCTCGAGTCAATAACTAATCTATCTCATTCAGCTAAACCACCATAACATTATCATTAAATTACTCTTACCATTAGTACCATTATTGTTATTATTACTAAATTACCATTATTAATGCGTCAAATTCACTCCGACATTATAAGTACAGTAATTCTGATGTTTACCTCTGCGACCCTATTTGTGATGAGGTTAGGCAAGGTTATTTTTACTTATAAAATGCAAATCTGGTGGCAGTATATATGAAACACGTGACTTAGATGTTACTTAAGGAGCAACAGCGGCAGGAAGGTCATAGCCTCCTGACCTTTAGTGTTGCGGCAATATGGAATAAATAATGTACTGTGTTCGTTCTACAGCGCCAAAGTAAACAAACCTATGTGTATTATAACTAGTATGACTACCACGCTATAATACATTACTAAACAAACAATAATTAAGGTCTTTTAAACAGGTAACTAAGGTATTAATTGCATTAGATCATCAATAAAGAGGTAAAACACCTGTAGAGTATATGGTTCTTATAAATGGTACCCGAGACTTAAATGTTAATGAGAGGTTGGACTTACAGACAGGAAGCTGCTGTAATTATGGAGGAGCCAGCCAGGTACTGTGTTGTGTCAGGTGATGTTCTGGATGGCATCTCGGGTAGATTGATGCCACATAGTCCGCACAAGTCCCCACAGGTTCCCGAAGGTCCCCCAAACACTCACAAGTCACATTAAAACAAGCCCAGAGCCCCATCCGTCCACCATGAGTGAAGCAGAAGCTGTCCCGAACACAAGCACCACAAGACGTGAAACTTCACCCAAACTGACACTAATGATACATAACACTTACCGCAACAACCAACAGATGGCGTTAGGAACAGTCTGTGTGTGTTGTCTCCTTTATTGTTATACATCAAAACCACAAAGTACTTCTATTAACAGTAATAATGATGTTATGTGCGTGATATAAAGAAATATTTAGCAACACACAACACACACGTACACAGTAACACACATACTCGGCAACACACAACACACACATACTCAGCAACACACACATACACAGCAACACACAACACACACACACATACACAGCAACACACAACACACACATACTCAGCAATACACACTATTCTTAATCTTGTGTTGCAGCAATACAAGGGAGACAGATTACCTCATGTGCAAATCGTCCTGAGACGCTGTCGTGCCCTCGGCTGTTACCTGGGTAAACAAGTTGGCAGGTAGCCCAGGTGTAGTGCCCACAGCGATAACAGGTTACAGCACGGGCACGCATACACAGCCTGCTATACATACTGTACAAGGGTACACACACACACACACACACGAGCGCGCCCTCCCCTTTACTACATTGGCTGGGAGAAGGAAACATGTACTGTATACCTAAATATGTATTATGTATATCCACATATCCACTTCCCTGACGTACCACCCTCACTACAGTAACCCATTACACACACACACACACACGCACACACACACACATTTTATGAAAGTATTCAGCCAAACTTTAAGTGATGATTGCAAGATTAAATTAAATTGTATACACGGTAATTGTCACAGTAACCGGCCAATAACTTGTGCTATGTTGTCGTAATTAAACACAAATTTGCCAGCGATGCAATATTCTCTTTTTAACTAACTTTTCCTGCAGCGTGTTTCTACGGCTGTGTTGCCATGTTTGTGTGTTGCAATGTTGGGTGTTGTCATGTTTGGGTTATAGAATTTTATCACTTTATGGATGAGTTCTATGGTGGTGTGTGTGTGTGTGTCACGAAGCTTCCACACACACACACACACACACCACATCAGTATAAATGTTCACTCACTACTACAGCTCAAATCATTCCCAAATATTTTAAACCAATTTCCATAAACCTCGTCAATAATTTTCCAAAAAAAAAATCATCAACGTTTGAACGAACTCCAAAGAGACATGAACATGAAGTGAACATTATGTTATTATTAAATGGGTCATAATGTTTCAATACGGGTCATCAATTATGTAAATTTATCAACAACAAGTTTAACATCAATACCAAAATTTTCTACACGGGATGAGAGTATTATCGTTTTACTTGTGATAAATATTCCTACCATGAAATATTACCATTTATAGTTACATTTTTCTTATCACTTATTAATATTCGTATCACAAAATATATTCCCCCGATTTCTATAACTGAGTATATTAATATAAATCTTTTAACATCATTATAAACACAACATATAAACATTATTTTACATTCATTTGGTTTATATCAGAATTGTGTCATTAATGTCATCATGCAAAGTATTACAATATGTTTCAATAAGTAAGTAAATAAATAAATTGTAATATGTCATTTAATTTATATTCTTTTATTGTTGATTTTACATTTTGTACATATCAAGTGATCTGATTGTTTAGGTTAGGTTAGGTTAGGTTAGGTTAGGTTAGGTTAGGTTAGGTTGTTACGCAATATTTGATTAGGTTAAATAATAATAATAATAACAACAACAACAATAACAACAACCAAACAAGCGTCTCACAAATAGGTCATTGGTCATAACAACGTAATAAGCCCTGATGAAGTTTCTAATTAAACACGACACAAAAAAACACCGGGAAAAAAAAAAAAAAACGGAATTAAGAATGTAAAAAAAAACAAAAAAACAAAACATTCATGTAACTCGTCTCTACCAACTGTCAACATGGAAAGGAAAAAAAAAAATTCTATTAATTTTTTCCCCCAAATAATTAATGTAGGATCTATCATGCAGGTGTGTGTGTGTGTGTGTGTGTTAAGTGATCGTGTACAAGGGGTTAAGTCATTGTTACACTATTGCACACACCTGTCCCACCACACCACACACCTGTCCCGCCACACCGCACACCTGTCCCGCCACACCACACACCTGTCCCGCCACACCACACACCTGTCCCACCACACCACACACCTGTCCCACCACACCACACACCTGTCCCGCCACACCACACACCTGTCCCACCACACCACACACCTGTCCCGCCACACCACACACCTGTCCCGCCACACCACACACCTGTCCCACCACACCACACACCTGTCCCACCACACCACACACCTGTCCCACCACACCACACACCTGTCCCACCACACCACACACCTGTCCCGCCACACCGCACACCTGCCCAACCACACCACACACCTGTCCCGCCACACCACACACCTGTCCCACCACACCACACACCTGTCCCACCACACCACACACCTGTCCCGCCACACCACACACCTGTCCCGCCACACCGCACACCGTCCACCACCCGCACCCTGCCCGCACACACCTGTCCCACCACACCACACCTGTCCCACCACACCACACACCTGTTATCATTAATAACAAACCTGAACAGGAAAAAAATATTCTCTGAAATCTAGATATAATTATTATCTGAACCGTCAATCCCGTCGACCAATCACAATACAGACAAAATTGAATACTAATTCCAATTGGTGCGCCATCATACAGTCAACAAACTCATGTCGTAGTAACTAACACACACAATAGATGGCGCTGATTACAAAATAAATAAATAAATAAATAAATAAAAAGAGATTAATATATGATTGAAACTTTGGATAAAAGATGTATACAATTAGTCACAGTTGTCAGTTAGGGATTTATGTGTTATTTTTGTTGTTGTTTTCCATTATTATTATAGACGTGTTTTCCACTATGTAGTTTCAGGTGAGGGGGA
The DNA here is from genome assembly GCA_958450375.1 of Homarus gammarus. Taxonomy (NCBI): domain Eukaryota; kingdom Metazoa; phylum Arthropoda; class Malacostraca; order Decapoda; family Nephropidae; genus Homarus; species Homarus gammarus. The sequence continues at coordinate 319,830 of CAUDMG010001627.1, read as the reverse complement.
ACAGCTAATTCACCTGAAGATTAGACACCCCTAACGTTACCTGAACCTACTCTAAGCTAATCCTAACGTAGGCAGAAGAAGAAGAAGAATACAAAGAAGGTTAAACAAAGGTGATGATATAACGAAGGTACTCAAACTATCCAACCACAGGAGCGAACTCGTAGCAAAAGCTTTAAATTAGATACATTTAGATTAAGGCGTAAGATAGGTAAACATTGATTTAGAAATAGAGTAGTGGATGAATGGAACAAGTTACCAAATATCATCATTCGTATGTTCTTATGATGATCAAGAGGAGAAGAAAATAAGGGAAGGGGAAGAAGAATAAAACACAATTAGAAGAATAAGAAGCAGAAGAGGAAGAGAAAGTAGGAAAAAGAGTGAAGGTGTTATCTCGTAGAAGAATCGTGGAGGTGAGGAGGCCACGTAATGAATGCCAAGTGGACGAAACGTGAATAGAAACAGATAAAAGGAGGGGGAGGAGTGGGAGAGAGAAAGAGAGAGGGTGAGAAGAGAGGAGGAGAGGGTGAGAGGAGAGGGGGTGAGAGAGGGAAAGGAAGAGAGGAGAGGGTAAGAGGAGAGGGTGAGAGGAGAGGGTGAGAGGTAGGAGGAGACGAGGAGAGAGGTTATGTGTGTATGTCCCCCCCCCCTCCCCCCCTCCCTCTTCTTTCCTCCATCCTCCATCTCACCCTCCCTCCCACGCGCCTCCCAATCTTCCCCCTCCCCCCTCCCCCCTACCCCCCCTCTCCCCTACCCAATATATCAGCGTGGTAGCAGCTTTGACCCCCTGATATGACCCACTTAATAGCTGGCCAGACTCCAAGTGATCACCAGGAAGCAGAGAGTTCACGGGATCGCTGGTGGCCTACGTGAGGTGGATCTTTGGCCCCTGGACGTAGTAAGGTTTGGGTCAGGGTGGTTAGGACCTGACCTGATCTAACCTAACCTAACCAAACAAACCTTGACCAAACCACAGATAAGACCATAATAACCTAACCTAACCTTGACCACAACAGAGGTAAAGCCATAAACCGGGAGATCCGCCACAATATATGAGTCAAGACTTTTATAAGATCACAGCCGAGGTTGAAGCAATTATTCCTTCACCTCAATAATTATTAGTAGATTAAAGGAAAGAAATTATGATTAAGAAGAAGAAATAGGATAAATACAGGGTGTACCAAAAAGGTGTAAATACAGGGTGTCCCAGAAAGGTGTAAATACAGGGTGTCCCAGAAAGGTGTAAATACAGGGTGTCCCAGAAAGGTGTAAATACAGGGTGAACCAGAAAGGTGTAAATACAGGGTGTCCCAGAAAGGTGTAAATACAGGGTGTCCCAGAAAGGTGTAAATACAGGGTGTCCCAGAAAAGTGTAAATACAGGGTGTCCTAGAGAGGTGTAAATACAGTGTGTCCCAGAAAGGTGTAAATACAGGGTGTCCCAGAAAGGTGTAAATACAGGGTGTCCCAGAAAGGTGTAAATACAGGGTGTACCAGAAAGGTGAAAATACAGGGTGTCCCAGAAAGGTGTAAATACAGGGTGTCCCAGAAAGGTGTAAATACAGGGTGTCCCAGAAAGGTATATAACCTAACCCCTCTCCACCCCCTGACTCACCTACCACCCCCTGACTCACCTACCACCCTCTGATTCACCTAATAATCAAATGAAAACCCATCTAGCCAGTATACCGTAAACAACTCGATCCAACCACTCACAGGCCACCGTGGAAGAATGTGGGCGGAGCTTATCTAAAATAACCTGAGTTAAATAAAGCTATTGACTCATATACCACAACTCTCACTGCCATGGTAAAGGTAAAAACACAGGTATAAATCCACTAATTACCTGTATACACCTTTCTTAATTAATTATGCCTATTATGTATTAATTAATCAATTAACTACAATAAAATAAATACTACAGGTAACTATTAATTTGTATACCTGTTACCTGGCCCTTGTTACCTGGTTCTCATCACCTGGTCACCCGTGGTAATAATAATCTCACCTGTAAAGAAGAGAGACGAATATTAATTTACCTGTGGTGTGTTCCCTGTGATATACCTTACTATAAAACAATTAACTTTTATCCATTAATCACTAGGTTAAAAGGTTAGGTTATTAATTTCCAACAGGTGAGTTATAGGTAAGTGTTAATTAATTACTTCCAGGTAACTCTCTCGTAAGTATGAAACTATTATAATATATTTTATGATTTAACACAAATTATTTTATATTAATTAATTACTTTTATGTTGTGTGTAATAATATTTTTACCTCGCCAATTAACACAAGCATTTATTAATTTTCAAAGATGTTATTTCAATTCACAATGGCTCTGTTATATGCATGTCTCAGTTAATTACAAACTACAGCATTTATACACGTAGTAATTAATTAAAACTAATGTAACATATATACAAAACATCTATCAATTAACTAACATCATCTGAACTAATTATTTGTTACATTTATTTAAGATTATATATAATACTCAACCTCAGCAATTAATTACAGTCTGATTAATTGTAACCCACCAATATAGTAACTCGTAAATTATTTATTCGATTAGATGTTACATAATCTATATCCATTATCATATCTCGATTATTTATTTGATTAATTAATTATAACGTACTGTACTTGATGCAGCAATTGACTAATAGGTATCTTAGTTTTTACAAATTAATTATAATGAAACTATATAAGGACAAAATTAATTATTCACGCTTAGAAATGAATACTACTTGATATACTCTTTTAATAATTTAATAGAAAGCTTCCTTATCATACACTCCAGTAAACTCCTTTAGTCAGTGCATAAGAAATATACATAATTTGATAGTTAATTACTTACTTAATCTTAAATGGCTTTATTAAACGGCTACACACACAGTGGTTAATTAATTAGAGGTCAAAGGTCTCAAGGGCATGTGTGTTTTTTTTTATTATTTACAGACAATTATGCAGCTTGTACTACCTAATTTAATTCACTAAATTAAATGGGTTGGATTGTTTAGACATTTAATTAAAGTGATTAGTTTTTAACGGTATACACAAACAAACACACACAAACACACACACACACACACCAGACTCCCGACACTACACCCCCACCCACCCAATTCCACCCACCCACACCCACCCTTCCTCTCCCACCCACCCACACCCACCCTTCCTCTCCCACCAACCCACACCCACCCTTCCTCTCATTAAACCAGAAGATAAACCAACCATCTAAGGTCATTTCACCAAAAAGGTCATATTAAACCTCTCAAGAAAACACCAGGTGAGGTAATTGGATGTTCAACAGGTGAGATAATTGGATGTTATGTGTAAAAATACCACCCTTTATATAATCACTCTAAGGTACCTACCCGACCTCCATGGCCTCAGGAACTAACCAGACCTCCATGGCCTCAGGAACCTAACCTAACCCACCGTTGTTTATGTTTCATCAGCTGGTTCTTTTAACACCCACATATCACGATCTTCCAAGAGGGTTTTAATTTAAGATGCATTTTTTTCTCTTCTCTCTCTTTATAATTTAGGGAGTTTTTTATTGTTGAGTGTGTTTGTTGTCTTTGTTGAGTGTGTGTTTGTTGAGTGTGTTGGTAGAGTGTTTCTTGAGTATGTTAGAAGTGTTTGTTAAGTGCGTTTTTGTAGACTATGTTTACTGAGTGTGTTTATAGTCAACATCGGGGCGTTTATTGTGTAACATACCAACACAGGTAAAGAGACTCAGATTAGCAATACAGGTGAGATAATTAACACAGGTAAGGTAATTAATACAGGTGAGGTAATTAACACAGGTAAAATAATTAACACAGGGCAGGTAATTTACATAGGTAAAGTAATTAACACAGGGCAAGTAATTAACATAGGTAAAGTAATTAACACAGGTAAGGTGATTAACACAGGTAAGGTAATTAACACAAAGTGACAGTATGATGAAGGAGGAAGTGCGTGGAACATCACCCTTCATTAGTCACCCTCCAACACAGTGACCCTCCAACAAAGTGACCCTCCAACAGTGACCCTCCATCAGTGACCCTCCAACACAGTGACCCTCCAACACAGTGACCCTTCAACACAGTGACCCTCCAACACAGTGACCCTCCAACAGTGACCCTCCAACAGTGACCCTCCAACACAGTGACCCCTCCAACAAAGTGACCCTCCAACAGTGACCCTCCAACAGTGACCCTCCAAAACAGTGACCCTCCAACAGTGACCCTCCAACAGTGACCCTCCATCAGTGACCCTCCAACACAGTGACCCTTCCAACAGTGACCCTCCAACAGTGACCCTCCAACAAAGTGACCCTCCAACAGTGACCCTCCAACAGTGACCCTCCAAAACAGTGACCCTCCAACAGTGACCCTCCAACAGTGACCCTCCATCAGTGACCCTCCAACACAGTGACCCTTCCAACACAGTGACCCTCCAACAGTGACCCTCCAACAGTGACCCTCCAAAACAGTGAACACCTCAGCTTCTGTACCTTATTTCGAACACGAGACACAAAATCCCTCCCCAAAATGCTGAAAATGTTCGAACGCGGCGCCTACCGGGAGAATTTATATACCGGGACTATAATATGACTATACCGGGACTATAATATGACTATACAGGGACTATAATATGACTATGCAACTATCACGTTTTTTTTAGCGTTGTAATAATTAAAAAGTCGAGCCATAAATTAAAGAATTACAACAATATTAAAGCTGCAGATGCTGTTAATTACTGTAATATTAAAATAAAAAAGAAGAGTTACATTAAACCCCCCCCCCCCCCTCTCCCTGTTACCTGTGTGTGTGTGACGGGATAACCAAACAGACGGGCAGAAAGGTGTGACAGCCAGTAAACACTTGTCGTTCGTCAGTTGGGCATAAAAACAACTGGGTAAGTTTAGGCCAGGAAGACACCCCCTCACCCACTTCACCCCCTCCCCCCTGCCCCCCTTCCCTTCCTAACCCCCGTTCCTCACCCCTTCCCCCTGACACAATAACCCCGATACACCCGCTAAAAAAAAATAGGGGGCAAAACGTATTTACTTCCCCCATCCCTCTCTTCTTCAGGGTCCTCAGGTGTGGAGAGAGAGAGAGAGAGAGAGAGAGAGAGAGAGAGAGGTTTTTTCTTTAATTTTCATACCATCGTCGTTCGTCGTCGTCGTCGTCGTCGTCGTCGTCGTCGTCTTCGTCAGCAGTGAAGACAAACAGAACTGCAGCGAGGAAGAGATATCGTTTTAGATACGCCAGTCAGCCTCTCTCTCTCTCTCTCTCTCTACCTGTATTTGGGGGGGGACTTTATTACCACCTTCTCTTGTTTACAAAAGGTGTTTACCCTCACAACCATAAATAACCATCCCTCTTCCCTCACTCCTACCTCACCAAAAACTCCTCCCGTTTTTCCTCACGCTGCTGCTTGAGAAAAAGAATCAACCCTCATGACAATATGCTAATTCACATTCCCCCCGAACCTGACAATATATCCCCCGTTACATAATTTGCCAGGCACAAGGAAGTGTACAGTGTATATATATATATAAACAAGGACCTCGTAAACACACACACACACACACAGGAATTCATAGACATTATATCTGTATTATGATATATATTTCCCTGGCACCATTCTTCAGCGCGAGGGAGTAAAGGAGAGAGGGAGAGGGAGAGGGAGAGGGAGAGGGAGAGGGTTGGTGAGAGAAGGAGGGAGGGGATGGCGCGCGTGGCTGGGAGTGGCTGGTCATATATCGCCTGCCAAGCGGGACTGTCGCATGGGCAAATGTGTACAAACAAAGATAGCAGCAGAGTGATCGTAAAGGCTGCCTTCCTTCCTTCCCTGCCTGCCTTCCTTCCTTTTCTGCCTGCCTGCCTTCCTTGTCTGCCTACCTGCGTCTGCCTGCCTGCCTTGTTTGTCTGCCTGTACCTGTGTCTGCCTGCCTTGTGTGCTTGCTTTGTCTGCCTGCCTATGTCTGCCTGCCTGTGTCTGCCTGCCTTGTCTGTCTGCCAACCTGTGTCTGTGTGTGCCTGCCTTGTCTGCCAGCCTGCCTTGTCTGCTTGAAAGGTTCTGCCAAAGGAATAATGAGGATGTATCTTAATTCCGGATTCTTGAAGGTCCCATTGTCAGCTAACCTAATCTTACGTCACAACCTAACCAACCCAACCCTAACCTAACCCAACCGAACCTAACTTAACCAACCTAACCTAACCTAACCAACCCAACCCTAACCTAACCCAACTGAACCTAACTTAACCAACCTAACCTAGATCACTAAACAATCAGATGGATTCTTGAAGTTCTTATTGTCAGATTAGATTAGATTTTAACTTTTGGTTCTTGTGTTAGAGGAGGAGGAGGAGGAGAGACCTGTTGCTGGACTGCTGAGTGTCCGTGTACTTGATCTTGGTCCATGTATACTTGAATTTGGTCCATGTACTTGGTCCGTGGGCCATGTACTGAGTTTATGTATTTCATCTCGGTCCATGTACTTGATCACGGTCCTTGGTATTAGAGTGTGTCCTTGTCCTTGATCTCTCGTCTTAACAGTAATATCCCCACGTGTTAGAGGCTGTTTGTACATCTCTTCCCATAGGCCTATAATCTCATCCCCTTCCCTATTGTTCCTTCATCTATAGGCCTACGTCTACCTTCAGGCGTCAACAACAACTTACACCAGGAATCACTCGATTAAAAATCACTCATTTCTATTCCAATTAACACCTGGCATTTGCTAAAGACTAATAAAATATATTCTTACCTGTTAAAACTATGGGAGAAATCTTTTTAAGAATAGGTGTGGGTTTATGTACACACTTACGCACACACACACACACACACACACACACACACACACACACATCAGAGCACTCACAAGTTGCGGCCGTCAGACACACAAACTTACACCATCTGGCCTCAACTTACCTCCTTCCCAGGCCAGTGTTTTCCTCTTACTCACTCGGGGCGCAAAATACCTGCTCTCTTCAAGTACCATTAACCCTCAAAACACTTTAATTATTTGTCATTCCTGCCAACTTGTGCCATCAACAACAACCACAACGTAGGCACCATCACATATTCCTTCCCTACCTATAGCTCCCTGCCTGCCTGCCTGACTGCCTCTCTCCATTCTTCCTTCTTCCTCCAACACACTACACCTTCCTATCTTCTCTCCCTCTTACAACACATCACACTCACCCTCTCTCTCTCTCCCTCCCTCCCTTACTCTCTCCCTTACTCTCTCCCTCTCTCTCTTACTCCCTCCCTCCCTCCACACGTCCAGTATCATAGGTTCCTCAAAGAAGTCTGAGAGTTCACACGCAACACACACACACACACACACACACACACACACACACGCAGCCTCGTTTATATTCTAGGGTTTACTACTGTCGTAACTCCTGTTTTTATGACACATATTGAAAACCTGGTAGAATATATATGTATGCATGATGGCGGAGGAACCTGTTTTTAGGATCCGAGTGGTGATTACATACCGAGGAAAGACGGTCTAGCCTCTTGAGTACGATTATTATGGTCCCTTGAGTACTATGACTGTCCCCTGAGTATAATGATAATAACGCCATGATTACGATGATAGCCCCTTGAGTACGATGATAGCCCCTTGAGTACGATGATTACCCCTTGAGTACGATGGTGGCCCACCCCATGGTTTTTAATTTGAGAATTTTATATTTAGGCGCGAGATAAGTAAACATTGGTTTGGAAATAGAGTAGTGGATGAGTGGAACAAGTTACCAAACATCATCATTCACTCGAACACGCTGGATAGGTTCAAACATTGGTTGGATGGATATATGAGCGATAGGGGTTGGGTGTAAACGGGAGACTGCCCCGTATGAGCCAATAGGCCCGCTGCAGTTTCCTCCATTCTTATGTTCTTGAATATGATGATAGCCCCTTGAGTACGATGATAGCCCCTTGAGTACGATGATAGCCCCTTGAGTACGATGATAGCCCCTTGAGTACGATGATAGCCCCTTGAGTACGATGATAAACGCTTCCCATCTTAACCTCACCTCTACCCTCTCCACTCCAACCCCTAACCTCCCCCACCCCCTCTCCCCAACCTAACCTCATTCCTCCCCACCCTAATTTCATCCCTCCTCACCCTTACCCCAACCCAACCTCACCTCTCCCTCACACCCCTCATCCTAACCTCACCCCTCCCCCACTTCTCCCTCACTTGGGGGGGGGGGGGGGATAAAGTGTTTTAATATTGTTTTTCTCTTTTTCTTTTTTGAACAAACAGTCACACGCCACTCATTCCTTTGTCTCGAGGCCGATATCACTTTGAAACAGTGTGTGTGTGTGTGTGTGTGTGTGTGTGTGTGTGTGTGTATTTATATATATATATATATAATACAATTGAATATATCTGCTTATAATCATTCGCTGAAATAACTTAGCATCGTGTGAAGGTTAGACGCTCATGCCCATTTTATTTTATGATTAAAACTCCTTTAAATTCTTTATCGTAACGTAACTCAAACCTAACCTAGTGTAACCTAACCTAACCTAACCTAACCTAACCTAGTGTAACCTAACCTAACCTAACCTAACCTAACCTAACTCAAACCTAACCTAACCTAACCTAACCTAACCTAAATCAAACCTAACCTAACCTAACCTAACCTAACCTAACTCAAACCTAACCTAACCTAACCTAACCTAACCTAACCTAACGTAAACCTTCCACCTCTTACACCCTCACCACACACTTATAACACTACCCAGCACTTAACACTTTAATAAAACATCTCTACTTAGAACAACTTTTTCACCAATTAATCTTTGTCATGTCAATACATTTTGTTTTTCACTATTTATAATTCATCCTAAATAGATGAAAATAATTCACTACATAATATGAAAAAAATATATATAATATCTTTTAATAACATCAGAACTCGGGTTATTAATGGACATATATGAATCACATTACACTGTTCATAAATTGTATCATATGTTCAAAAATATAATACATCCACTATTAATAATAACGTATTGTAATTCATGACGCATTACAGGTTTGTGTACTCTGACCTCTTGTTTCATCAATACATAACCACGTGTAATTAATGCCTGTGACTGATTGACATACATACATACATACATACATACATACATACATACATACATACATTACCGAACCTCCAGGTAATATGATATTTTTGTAGGTTTATTTTATTTATTTTTTTATTTAGATATGATATAAAAGATATTTGGGGGAAATTTAAAATATGTATTGGTATTGTAATGTATATACTGTAGTAGGTGTAATGTATATATATATATATTGTTCAATTACAAACACCCACACACGTACAGTACAGACACACAAAGGTTAGTACTGTACAACTATATAAACACAACAACAACAACAACAACAACCACAAACCACAACAACAACAACAATCACCACCACCACAACAACCACCACCATAACAACAACAACCACAACAACAACAACAACAACCACAACAACAACAACAACAACCACCACCACCACCACAACAACAACAACAACAACAGCTGCCACAACAAAAACCACTACCACCACCACCACCACAACAACAACAATAACAACAACAACCACCACCACCATCACCAAGGTTCAGAACAATTCTTACCGCCATAATGGAAACTTTTAACAATGTCACTTTTATAACTACTTAAAACATAATGAAACACAAGTGAAGGCCACGACTTTCGCGTGTATATAACCCCCATCCCCGCCCCGCCCCGCCCCGCCCCGCCCCGCCTCACCTCTCTCACCTGCCTCGTCTCACCTTAATCTTAATTACATCTTGTAGCACTTTATCCCTCGGCAGTAACCTCACCTGGTGCCACCGAAATAACCACGCAGGTTGATTACAGGTATGAGTCCACCTGATGAGTCGCCCAACACATTATATCACCTGAAGATTAGCCACCCGAGGATTGCTTCGAGAGGATTGGGTTTTTGCTCCAACTGTGAAATAATTTATTCTTTTTACTCAACCCAGAGTCTTTAAGGTCAGCACACACACACACACACACACACACACACACACACACACACACACACATACAGACACAGACACGCACACACACACACACACACGTTATGATGGTACTATATAGGTCACGTCCTTAAGAGAGAAAGGGAGAGGATAGGGAGGGTGGTAATGAGGGCTTTGTAGGTGAGGGAAGGAGGATTGTGTGAGAGAGGGGGAGGGAAGGGGGGAGGAAAGACTGTGAGAAAGGGAGGGCTGGGTGGGTGGGTAAGGGAGAGAGAGAGAGAGGATGGGCTAAGGGGGAGAGTGAGAACTGTGCGAGACGGAGCGAGGGAGGAAGGGAGAAAGGAAGGTGAGGGAGGCAAGGAAGGGAGGGAGAAAGGAAGGAGTATCTCATTAATATTTTTTTTAGAGACGCCACAGTAAACCATTATTAACACCTAGCCCGGGTCCTGACGTATGGCAAGCTAAAGACAATTTACACCAACAGATTAATATTAGAGCGAGATAATCTGCCTTCTAATAACAAGTGTTCATAATCCCGCGTCTCATAAGAGTGTTAATGATGTGAGTATTATGAGCCAACGAGCCTTATAAGAGGAGACCAGCTTGTTGCATAAACGCTCATGTAATAAGCTGGTGATGCACAGCTTACTGAGTCTTATGTGTCGCTTAAGCGGTTAATATCTAGAGTACGGTGGCTTAACCCCTTGAGTATGGTGACTTGAGATTTAAGCTGTGTAGTATGGTGATTTGAGCGGTGTTGCATGGTGACTTGAACGGCGTAGTATAGTGGTTTAAGCACTCCTGGGACCAATTGTAGGCACACACACACACACACACACACACACACTAACTCCCCACATCCCTCGCTATTGACACAAGAGATCGAGGCGGTAATGATGTTAAAGAGTTGGTGAAAAATGCAGACCTAAATAATGTCTTGGGGAAGGGAGGGACGATGCTGGGGTGCTGACGGAGGGGTGCTGACGGAGGGGTGCTGACGGAGGGGTGTTGACGGAGAGGTGCTGACGGAGGGGTGCTGACGGAGGGGTGTTGACGGAGGGGTGTTGACGGAGGGGGTGCTGACGGAGAGGGTGCTGACGGAGGGGTGCTGACGGAGGGGTGTTGACAGAAGGGGTGCTGACGGAGGGGTGCTGACGGAGGGGTGCTGACGGAGGGGTGTTGACGGAGGGGTGCTGACGGAGGGGTGTTGACAGAAGGGGGTGCTGACGGAGGGGTGTTGACGGAGAGGTGCTGACGGAGGGGTGCTGACGGAGGGGTGTTGACGGAGGGGTGTTGACGGAGGGGTGCTGACGGAGGGGTGCTGACGGAGGGGTTGCTGACGGAGGGGTGCTGACGGAGGGGTGTTGACAGAAGGGGGTGCTGACGGAGGGGTGCTGACGGAGAGGGTGCTGACGGAGGGGTGCTGACGGAGGGGTTGCTGACGGAGGGGTGCTGACGGAGGGGTGTTGACAGAAGGGGGTGCTGACGGAGGGGTGCTGACGGAGGGGTGCTGACGGAGGGGTGCTGACGGAGGGGGTGCTGACGGAGGGGTGCTGACGGAGGGGTGTTGACAGAAGGGGGTGCTGACGGAGGGGTGCTGACGGAGGGGTGCTGACGGAGGGGTGTTGACGGAGGGGGTGCTGACGGAGGGGTGTTGACGGAGGGGTGCTGACGGAGGGGTGCTGACGGAGAGTTGCTGACGGAGGGGTGCTGACGGAGGGGTGCTGACGGAGGGGTGTTGACGGAGAGGTGCTGACGGAGAGGTGCTGACGGAGGGGTTGCTGACGGAGGGGTTGCTGACGGAGAGGGTGCTGACGTAGGGGGTGCTGACGGAGTGGTGCTGACGGATGGGTGCTGACGGAGGGGTTGCTGACGGAGGGGGTGCTGACGGAGGGAGTGCTGACGGAGGGGTGCTTACGGATGGGTGCTGACGGAGGGGTTGCTGACGGAGGGGGTGCTGACGGAGGGAGTGCTGACGGAGAGGGTGCTGACGGAGAGGGTGCTGACGGAGAGAGTGCTGACAGAGGGGTGCTGACAGAGAGTGCTGACATAGAGGGGGCATAGTTATTGATATAAAACATTACCAACTTAGTTTATTTGTACTGAAGGATTGAGAGTTCTGCTTTGTTGTGTTTTATTCATGTTTTTTTTTCTTTTTTGTGTTTTATTAATGTTTTTCTTCTGTTTTTTGTGATTTATTAATGGTTTTCTTGGTTTTGTGTTTTATTAATGTTTTTCTTCTGTTTTTTTGTGTTTTATTAATGTGTTTCTTCTGTTTTTTGTGTTTTATTAATGTTTTTCTTCTGTTTTTTATTTTCAGCGTGAATTATCAGGTTGGGTCACTAACATAGTATAGCCGGGAAAATAATTTACTCTTGTGTGTGTGTGTGTGTGTGTGTGTGTGTGTGTGTGTGTGTGTGTGTGTGTGTGTACATCTACTGAACTGTAAATACCTTTAGTACAATAACTTTACCCCTTTGAGGTCGACATCACACTCACGGGCCTAAGTCATCGTACCCAAGGGAGGTCAAATTATCGTACTCAAGGTCCCCCAAATCATCGTACTCAAGAGACATAATAAGAGTCAGGAATGTCACAAAAATACTCCTCCTTTTCCACCATCACACTGCCCACCCACCCCCCCCCCTCCACGACCCCTCCTTTACCCTCCACTACCCCTTCTACCCCCACCTCCCACTCCCTACCCCCACCTCCCACTCCCTACCCCCCCTCCCTCACCCCACTACCAACGCTACCTTATCTGATTTAACAACAGCACACTCATCATACAGTACAAGGGGTGGGGGTGGGGGATTGCAGGTAATGTTGTCATTGTCGCATAGTGTGTGTGTGTGTGTGTGTGTGTGTGTGTGTGTGTGTTGGTTAGGTTAGGTTAGGTTAGGTTAGAGAGAGAGAGTGTGTGTGTGTGTGTGTGTGTGTGTGTGTGTGTGTGTGTGTGTGTGTGTGTGTGTCAGCAATTCCCTCCAGAACAGATTTCAGGAAGGACCAGGTAAGGGCGCCCGGATCATTACCTCACCTGTCTACCTTAATTATAACACCTTGTCAAAATATATGTTATTCTTAGTAGTCTATTCTGTAATTCTCTCTTTTTTTTTCTCATTTCTCTTATTTCTCTTATTATCATTGTTATTATTCGTTAATTTATTGTTAAAATACAGAGTAAAATTAAACAAATTACCCTATAACTTTTAAGACACCTTTATTATATACTTCCCTATAATTCATTAACGTACCACCACTTAACCTATATATAAGTTAACTCTACACCTATAATCACCTAGCATTCATTAACCTACGTATAATTCACCTTCACACCATCCCTACCTATAATCACCTATCATTCATTAACCTACGTATAATTCACCTTCACACCATCCCTACCTATAATCACCTATCATTCACAAACCTACGTATAATTCACCTTCACACCATCTCTACCTATAATCACCTATCATTGACGTATGTTACCGTCGGTCCAGTAGCTACGAGGGTGTTGGAAGGTGAGAGAGAGTGACATCATGGACAGGTATACGTGCGTGTCGACCTGCATGACCCCCACTCATATGACCTTGTGTGTGTGTGTGTGTGTGTGTGTGAAGCGGCTGTCTTACTGCGTCATTAAAAAAAGTCAATTGTTTATAATTAGTGAGATACAGGCAGGTGGATAAGATACAGTCATTACTACAGGATAATACAGGCAGGTGGATAAGATACAGTCATTACTACAGGATAATACAGCAGGTAGATAAGATACAGTCATTACTACAGGATAATACAGGCAGGTGGATAAGATACAGTCATTACTACAGGATAATACAGCAGGTGGATAAGATACAGTCATTACTACAGGATAATACAGGCAGGTGGATAAGATACAGTCATTACTACAGGATAATACAGGCAGGTGGATAAGATACAGTCATTACTACAGGATAATACAGGCAGGTGGATAAGATACAGTCATTACTACAGGATAATACAGGCAGGTGGATAAGATACAGTCATTACTACAGGATAATACAGGCAGGTGGATAAGATACAGTCATTACTACAGGATAATACAGCAGGTGGATAAGATACAGTCATTACTACAGGATAATACAGGCAGGTGGATAAGATACAGTCATTACTACAGGATAATACAGGCAGGTGGATAAGATACAGTCATTACTACAGGATAATACAGGCAGGTGGATAAGATACAGTCATTACTACAGGATAATACAGGCAGGTGGATAAGATACAGTCATTACTACAGGATAATACAGGCAGGTGGATAAGATACAGTCATTACTACAGGATAATACAGGCAGGTGGATAAGATACAGTCATTACTACAGGATAATACAGGCAGGTACTGAAATATGTTACAGAAATACTTATAAGTAATTAATTAAATATATATTGTATTATTAGTCCACAACCTGACCTAACCTGACCTAGCCTGACCTAACCTGACACACTCTCCTACCTTCTCCCTGTACATTCTAATCTCCTCTCGTTCTATCTTTCTTCTCTTCCATTTACTCTCTCACTCTCTCTCTGTCCTTCCCTGACTTTATTCACCCTTTCATCTCCATCCTTTCTCTCTTTTATTCTTCCCCTCTTCCCTAATTCTCCTTCGTTCCTCTTTCATTCCTCACTCACTCCCTCTTTCTCTTCTCTCGCACGATTGTTCCATTCCTCCGTTCCCATACCGTCCATTACTAACTTTTCCTCTCCTCTTACCTGTCTCCTTCTGTCCCATCAATGTCTCTCTGTCTCTCTCTGTCTCTGTCTCTCTCTCTCTCTCTCTCTCTCTCTCTCTCTCTCTCTCTCTCTCTCTCTCTCTCTCTCTCTCTCTCATTTCTTTCCCTCTCCCTGGAACATAATCCTTCTTCACTCCCTCTCTTATTCTATCCTTTATTCCCTCTCTCCCCTTCCCTCTCTTACCACTCCTTTCTTCCTCAAAGCTCTCACCCTCCCTCTCACACCTCTCCCTGGAACGTAACACTCCCTTACCTCCCTCCTCCTCCCTTACTCCCTTTGTTTATATGTTTAATTATTCGTTATATCAATTATTACTTCACTTTTGTATTTATATTTTCATTTATCATATTTTTTTTTTCATTTTCTGTGTTTATTCTATTTTTATTATTCTCTCTTTCTTTATCTCCTGGTCTTCTTATTCTCCAATTACTCTTCCCTTCTCCCCTTCTTTTTTTCGTTTGCTGTAATCATCGTTATTATTATCATCTCTCTTTTAATTCTTTGCTTTACTCTCTTCTCATTAGTCTGTTTATCACTTAATTACATTCCCTTCGTGATTCTTCCTTTATTTATATATTCTCTCTATTTTATTTCTCCTTTATCAATTTTCCCCCCTTCCTTCCTTCCTTCTCACGTCTCTTACTTCTCTCCTTTTTCCTCCTCTTCCTACCTTCTTCTTCCTCTTCCTCTCCTTCCTTCCCTGTTTCCCCTTATCTTTTCTCTCTCCTCATCTTTATCCACACTCTCACATTCCTTCTTTATTACCTTCTTCTCTCTCTATCTCTTTATTCTCTCTCTTCTTTACCCTATGTCCATTATTTTCCTTTCTGTCTATTCCCCCTCCATTTATTCACTGTTTTCTTATTTATCACCTTTACACTCTCTTATTTTACGCGTTTATTCCTCTCTTGTTTATTTCCCTACTCTCTCATAAACTTCAATTTCTCTCAATTTCTCACTCTCGCGTCTTTACTAATTTTCTTGGTTCTCTCCTTCTGTTTCTTCTCTTCCACCATTCGTATTATTAGTTTATCTTCCCCGTTATGTCTTGTTTTTGTTTCAGTTCTCGATTGTTTTTCTCTTGTCTGTTCTTTCATTCTCTCCTTGATTCTCTCTCTCTCTCTCTCTCTCTCTCTCTCTCTCTCTCTCTCTCTCTCTCTCTCTCTCTCTCTCCTTCCATCACTCTCCCCTTCACACACACACACACACACACACAAGGTCAGTTCTTCATTAACCTTTCATTACCTGTGATTAATACAATCATTAAGCGATTCATTATAATGATATCAATCAATCTGGCACTGAGAGTTAAGTGTCGGAGGCGAAAATATTGACGCATCGAAAAATCTGGCTCAGATTTTTCATATACAAAGAGTTAAAATCTGGTTAGTACAGTCCTGGGTGCATTTCTCTCTTTCCATCACTCTATCTTTCCTTACTTCTCTCCATCTGTGAGGGAACTACTACACACACGTCAGGCCCCTCATAACACCATCTGTGAGGGAACTACTACACACACGTCAGGCTCCTCATAACACCATCTGTGAGGGAACTACTACACACACGTCAGGCCCCTCATAACACCATCTGTGAGGGAACTACTACACACACGTCAGGCCCTTCATAACACCATCTGTGAGGGAACTACTACACACACGTCAGGCCCCTCATAACACCATCTGTGAGGGAACTACTACACACACGTCAGGCCCCTCATAACACCATCTGTGAGGGAACTACTACACACACGTCAGGCCCCTCATAACACCATCTGTGAGGGAACTACTACACACACGTCAGGCCCCTCATAACACCATCTGTGAGGGAACTACTACACACACGTCAGGCCCCTCATAACACCATCTGTGAGGGAACTACTACACACACGTCAGGCCCCTCATAACACCATCTGTGAGGGAACTACTACACACACGTCAGGCCCCTCATAACACCATCTGTGAGGGAACTACTACACACACGTCAGGCCCCTCATAACACCATCTGTGAGGGAACTACTACACACACGTCAGGCCCCTCATAACACCATCTGTGAGGGAACTACTACACACACGTCAGGCCCCTCATAACACCATCTGTGAGGGAACTACTACACACACGTCAGGCCCCTCATAACACCATCTGTGAGGGAACTACTACACACACGTCAGGCCCCGCATAACACCATCTGTGAGGGAACTACTACACACACGTCAGGCCCCTCATAACACCATCTGTGAGGGAACTACTACACACACGTCAGGCCCCGCATAACACCATCTGTGAGGGAACTACTACACACACGTCAGGCCCCTCATAACACCATCTGTGAGGGAACTACTACACACACGTCAGGCCCCTCATAACACCATCTGTGAGGGAACTACTACACACACGTCAGGCCCCGCATAACACCATCTGTGAGGGAACTACTACACACACGTCAGGCCCCTCATAACACCATCTGTGAGGGAACTACTACACACACGTCAGGCCCCTCATAACACCATCTGTGAGGGAACTACTACACACACGTCAGGCCCCTCATAACACCATCTGTGAGGGAACTACTACACACACGTCAGGCCCCTCATAACACCATCTGTGAGGGAACTACTACACACACGTCAGGCCCCTCATAACACCATCTGTGAGGGAACTACTACACACACGTCAGGCCCCGCATAACACCATCTGTGAGGGAACTACTACACACACGTCAGGCCCCTCATAACACCATCTGTGAGGGAACTAATACACACTTCAGGCACCTCATAACACCATCTGTGAGGGAACTACTACACACACGTCAGGCCCCTCATAACACCATCTGTGAGGGAACTACTACACACACGTCAGGCCCCTCATAACACCATCTGTGAGGGAACTACTACACACACGTCAGGCCCCTCATAACACCATCTGTGAGGGAACTACTACACACACGTCAGGCCCCTCATAACACCATCTGTGAGGGAACTACTACACACTCGTCAGGCCCCTCATAACACCATCTGTGAGGGAACTACTACACACACGTCAGGCCCCTCATAACACCATCTGTGAGGGAACTACTACACACACGTCAGGCCCCTCATAACACCATCTGTGAGGGAACTACTACACACACGTCAGGCCCCGCATAACACCATCTGTGAGGGAACTACTACACACACGTCAGGCCCCTCATAACACCATCTGTGAGGGAGTTACTACACTACTTGTTTGCTGTTCAACACCCCAGCGCATGTGACCTACGTAATCTCCACTGTAAACATTAATCTGTATGTTCACTGTATGTTCCTTTACCTTTCTCTAATGAAGGCTTTTGTTTACCCTCCCCCCCCCACCCCATGTCTTTGTATGTAATAAGTCATTTTTGTCTTTGTATATTTTCAGTCTTTGGGCTGTAAAAATTTGTCAATAAACCGTTAATTATTATTATTATTATTATTATTATTATTATTATTATTATTATTATTATCATTATTATTATTATTATTATTACAGACAGACAGACACACAACAGAGATGATGGTGGTGGTGGTAGTGGTGGTGGTGCTCGTATATGTAAAACAAGTTATCCAGTGATTACAAACTCACACATAAATATGATCTACGTTCAAATTATGACTGTAATTAGGTCATTATAACAGTGTATTTCATATTGGTTTCATTACACTCTACGTGGTTGTCAGTGTAGCTTAATTTGGCAATTCGAAACTTTGTATGTATGTATGTATGTATGTATGTATGTATGTATGTATGTATGTATAGAAATTCCAGTTCCTAATCTAACTAAACCAATCCCAAACCTAAGCTATTCCCAATTTAACTCACCCTAACCAACCCCTAGCCAAACTAAACCTAACCTAACCTAACCTAAACCCACAGGATCTCAGCACAAAACAAAGACCTCTTACAAAGGTCCTGGAATCAATTAATTATTCAACCCTGGAGGAAGAAAAAGAAGAAGAAAAAGAAGAAGAAAAAGAAGAAAAAAAGAAAAAGAAAAAGAAAAAGAAAAAGAAGAAGAAGAAGAAGAAGAAGAAGAAGAAGAAGAAGAAGAAGAAGAAGAAGAAGAAGAAGAAGAAGAAGAAGAAGAAGAAGAAGAAAGAAGAAGAAACCGAAGAAGAAGACGAAGAAGAAGACGAAGAAGAAGACGAAGAAGAAGAAGAAGAAGAAGAAGAAGAAGAAGACGAAGAAGAAGAAGAAGAAGAAGAAGAAGAAGAAGAAGAAGAAGAAGAAAATTATCATTTTTTAACATCCCATATACGAGGAAGATGATGAGATTGACACTTGAACCAGGTTAATTAGGGAGTAAGTCAGGCAGTCAGGTGGAGTTACTTATATTGAGGGGTGTACGTAAGGATTAGGAGGACAGGTGAGTTGAATAGACAGGTAGATTAGGAGGAGGAAGAGGTGTGTATGTGGGGGGGAAAAGGGTGTATCTTGGTGGTGGTGGTGATTGGGGGTGGTAGTGGTGGTTGGTGGTGGTGATTGGGGTGGTAGTTGGTGGTTGGTGGTGGTGATTGGGGGTGGTAGTTGGTGGTTGGTGGTGATGGTGGGGACGAATTGAGTGAGGTGTGTGTGTGGTAGGTAGGTAAGTGAGAGGTGAGGGTAGTGAGGTAAGTGCTGAGAGGTGAGAGTAAATAGTTATGTCGTGGTTCTACAATATATCAAAGGAGAAGGAATCTAGTGAGAACATGACTGACACACACACACACACACACACACACACACACACACACACACACACACACACACACACACACACACACACACACACACCTGTTGGCTTTGTTCTCCTGTCAGTTTAGTTACTAATTTACGTATATTCCGTCATGGTCTCGTTATTCCTTTCCTCCCTCCCTCTTTCCCACCACACCCTCCTTCCCACCCTCTCACCCTCCCACTCTCCCTCCCTCCCACCCTCTCACCCTCCCTCTCACCCTCCCACTCTCCCTCCCTCCCATCCTCCCTCTGTGTATACCTGTTAAGATATGTAAAAATCACAAACAAACACAAAATAAAAATAACAAATAAAAAGAAATTTATCAAATACCTGAATTTTGTCGATTTTTTTTGTGTATGTATTTCCTTTAAGAGAAAAACCTTTGATGGTCTTTTGTTAAATAATAGTGTTTTTATGTGTGTTTTTATTTTGTGTTTTTTTTTCCTCGATTGTGCTTTACGTGTGAGGTTGTTGGGTATTGCCGTTAAAGTGATGATGGCTTCTGGTGGGGGGGGGGGGGGGATCTATACATTGTTATTATTATGGGATCGGTTAATAATTATTCCCCCTCACCCCCCCCCCCCCCCCCCGCCGCCCCCCCTCCGTCCTATTTATAATTTCACACAATGTAGAGATAATGAGAGAGAGAGAGAGAGAGAGAGAGAGAGAGAGAGAGAGAGAGAGAGAGAATTCCCTCACTCGTTCATACTTGGCCCCTCAAGAAACATTGGATGAAAGAGACAGACAAAGACAAAAAAAACAGACAAACAAACAGACAGACAGACAGACATCAATTCTCCCCACCCCTCCATAAACACACATAAACAGTTAATTACCAAAATAAAAATAAATAAATAAACACATGATTAACATTACATATTAACACAGGATAACAGATAAGAGAAGAAGAATGTTTTGTTAATCACTAAAATAAATATTAAATCAGATTTTTTTTTGTTAATTAAGAGGAAAATAATGAAGTAAGTCTTATTGTCTTTACGACTTATTGATGTTATGATTTAATATCCTTTATATGTGTTGCTAAATACGACTCAAATGATACGTTTTGGGTAATGTTTGATATGTCTACAACAACTCTCTTCAGCTACAACAACTCTCTTAACTACAACAACTCTCTTCAACTACAACAACTCTCTTCAACTACAACAATTGTCTATTACTACAACAACTCTCTTTAACTACAACAACTCTCTTCAACTACAACAATTGTCTATTACTACAACAATTGTCTATTACTACAACAACTGTCAACAATTACAACAATTATCTATTACTACAACAACTGTCTACAACTAGAATAACTATCTACAACTACAACAATTGTCTATTACTACAACAACTCTCTTCAACTACAACAATAATCTATTACTACAACAGGTTTACAACTACAATAAATCCCAATAACTACAATTTTCTACAACTACAACAATTATTTATAACTACAACAACTCTCTAAAACTACAACAATTGTCTACAACTACAACAATTGTCTAAAACTACAACAATTGTCTAAAACTACAACAATTGTCTACAACTACAACAATTGTCTAAAACTACAACAATTGTCTAAAACTACAACAATTGTCTAAAACTACAACAACTCTCTAAAACTACAACAATTGTCTACAACTACAACAATTGTCTACAACGACAACAAGTGTCTAAAACTACAACAATTGTCTACAACTACAACAATTGTCTACAACTACAACAACTGTCTACAACTACAACAATTGTCTACAACTACAACAATTTACTAATTAAAAATTCGAGCTTCAACCCAGACAAGTTGAATACAAAGGAGAGAGAGAGAGAGAGAGAGAGAGAGAGAGAGAGAGAGAGACTTAATACACTCCCTACTTCCCTCTGTTTCTTCCACCCACCCTTTCCCCCCTCTCTCTCTTTCTCTCCCTCTCACTATCCCTCTCCCCCCCTCTCTCTCTCCCCCCACTCTTACTGTGAACAACACTCCATTCACCAGTAAATGGGGTGGAAGTGGCGCCTCTCTGACAAAATATTAGTTAGGCGATAAATTCCTTTCGGTAATAGACAAGTGTAATTCTCACCCCCCCCCCCCCCCCAATGTGTGTGTGTGTGTGTTGGCCATACTGTTCTGGCCTCACCACTCACCCTCACCACTCACCCTCACCCTCACCACTCACCCTCACCCACCAGCAGGTACCGCACGTAAAAATGTTCTACAAGAAAAACAAAACAAAACAAAACAAAACAAACAGATATAAAAGTGTGTTGTAAAAAAAAATATTTTGGCCGAAGGGAAAAAATATTTATTCTATAACAAATATACTGATAGTTTTATTTTATTTACATCATTTTTTTTAAGGGAGTTTCAATGCATTCATCATCAAGACACTTCTACACTGTCTCTCTCACTCTCTTATTCTCTCTGTCTCTTCTCTTTATGTCCTTCCTCTCTCTCTCTCTCTCTCTCTCTCTCCCTCAGACAGCCCGTTAACTAGAGCTCTCACTGTACACCACCGTCTTAACACCCGCGGTACAGTGGCCATGAACATCGTGAATGGCAGGATACTGCGCGTGGTGGGGTCCCTCACGGGCGTAAACAAAAGACTCCTTGTTATGGAAGCCGCATTGAATAGTGTCCCACGTGTCTACTTGACTTAATACTGGACTGTCCCTAGTGTGCGTGTGTGTGTGTGTGTGTGTGTGTGTGTGTGTGTGTAGTGGGCCAGCTGGAAGGTTTATCTCTCTCTCTCTCTCTCTCTCTCTCTCTCTCTCTCTCTCTCTCTCTCCCTCTCTCTACACGTCAGAAGGTGGAGGTTTGAGAGAGAAATCTTCATGGTGCAAGGTGGAAATATTGAAAACGGAACGATGAAAAATCTGACTCCTGTTATTGCACCACGAGACGGAATCCTAAAGTGTGTGTGTGTGTGTGTGTGTGTGTGTTGGCGGCTGTGGCCCAGAATCCAGGACAGTGGAGTGCGAAGTGTGATGTAGTGCAGTGATGTGTGTGATGAGTTATAGTGTAGTGTGATGTAGTGTAGGGCGTGACAGTAATAGTGAGGTAACACGCACTATATATACGTACAGGTATTTGATGAACCAACATTATCAGTATTCTCAGATTTACCTGTTCCACATGATAGGTTTTCACTCAGGTGTGATTAAAATTTTTGCATAACGTGTTTGTGTATATGTGTGTGTGTGTGTGTGTGTGTGTGTGTGTGTGTGTGTGTGTGTGTGTGTGTGTGATAGAGGATGAATTAATGTGTAGGTGTTACATCAAAGCAGTGTAGTCATAGCTTGTGTTTCCGTTACCTAATCAATTATTTATTTCACGAGTCAATATTTTCAGATGTTTACTTAACGTATTAGTTGATCATTGTGGTGGTGATGGTACACAGCCTTTACCCATTTAGCTCATAACCATCCAAGACAGAACCTTGACTTGACAGAACCTTACCTTGACAGAACCTTACCTTGACATAACCGCAGACAGAACCTTGACTTGACAGAACCTTACCTTGACAGAACCTTACCTTGACATAACCCCAGACAGAACCTTGCCTTGACAGAACCCCAGACAGAACCTTGCCTTGACAGAGCCCTAATCTCTCTCTCTCTCTCTCTCTCTCTCTCTCTCTCTCTCTCTCTCTCTCTCTCACCAGACTGTACTGTAAGTCGGATCGGGTAAACATTCTCTACCGTAGATGCTGTGAGATAATCCCTCACCCCCCCCCTTTAGAGGCACCCACCACCTCCTTCATTGACACAGTTTGGTGTTTCCGTCTCCTCCCCGGCCATAACTCTCCCACCTTTCCTTCACACTACCACACTTTCCTTCACACTACCACACTTTCTTCCACACTACCACACTTGTCCATTAATGCCTATCTAACTGCAGGGAGGGGGGGAGGGGAGCGTCAGAAGAAGGCGTGATTCACCATCATAAGAACATAAGAACATAAGAATGGAGGAAACTGCAGCGGGCCTATTGGCCCATACTGGGCAGTCCCGTTTACACCCATCTCCTATTGCTCATATAAGCATCCAACCTATGTTTGAAGCTATCCAGCGTATTCGAGTTAATGATGATATTTGGTAACTTGTTCCATTCATCCACTACTCTGTTTCCAAGCCAGTGTTTACCTATTTCACGCCTAAATCTAAATGTGTCTAATTTAAAACCATTGTTACGAGTTCGCTCCTGGTTGGATAGTTTGAGTACCTTTGTAATGTCCCCTTTGTTTAGCCCTGACTTCCATTTATACACCTCTATCATGTCGCCCCTCGCTCTACGTCTCTCGAGGGAGTGCAAATTAAGATGCTTTAACCTGTCTCTACTGTATACTCAAGGTTCCTAATGCCCGGGATTAGTCTTGTCATTCTCCTCTGGATTCTTTCCAAGGATCTATATCCATTCTGTGATACGGTGACCAGAACTGAAGTGCATAATCCAGGTGAGGTCTCACAAGTGCAAGATATAATCTTAAGATGACCTTGCTAGTCTTGTAACTAACACTCCTTTGTATGAACCCAAGTACTTTAATAGCCTTGTTACGAGCAAAAACACATTGTTTACTTGGCTTAAGATTCCTACTTATCATTACTCCTAAATCTCTCTTGCAGTCGGATTTCTCAATGGCATCGTTGTTCATCTGGTGACTGGTTCCCTGTTTACATCTCCTATACTGAGTACTTTACATTTGTCCACATTGAATTTCATCTGCCATTTTTCAGACCATTCGAAAAATTTGTTTAGATCTTCCTGTAGTTTTGCCGAGTCCTCGTCAGATGGTGACTCCGTACACTGCCAAGCTTGTCTACTATGTGCTTCGAGTCGGTCGCTACACTTTAAAACCATGAGCACGATGATTTAGTTGAGTACGATGACCTCATCACTTGATTACGATGATCTAAATCCCTTGAGTACAATGATTATAACTATTTGAGTTACCTAAACCCTTTGAGTACTCGGACCTTGAAGTTCTCGTGTGTGTGTGTGTGTGTGTGTGTGTGTGTGTGTGTGTGTGTGTACAGTATCTGGTGCAGCTGAGCTTAAAAATGCCGCTATTCCATTTATTCCGCCCTAAAAAAAACGCCACTCACACACTCGTCCTAACCATAACAATTCCATTGCAGTGATCCTGTCGTAAAAATGCACCAACCTAGAAATCCCTTCCTCCCACAGCGGTACTAACCCGAACAGACGGTGGCACTAATACATGCAGACAGTGGCACCTAATACGTACAGTGGGACTAATACGTACACTGTGGCACTAATACGTACACTGTGGCACTAACCCGTACACCTCGCCGACAACTGGTGTTAAAACATAATTAATGACAAACATCCAGACACGAAAACAAACTCATTCATTGGTCTCTCTAAGGTATAACACAAAACCCCTTTTATCTTTCCCTACCCACTCCTAACCCACCTCTTGAAGCACCTAACCCACCTCTTGAAGCTCCTAACCCACTTCTTGAAGCACCTAACCTAACCTAACCCACCTCTTGAAGCACCTAACCTAACCTAACCCACCTCTTGAAGCACCTAACCTAACCTAACCCACCTCTTGAAGCACCTAACCTAACCTAACCCACCTCTTGAAGCACCTAACCTAACCTAACCCACCTCTTGAAGCACCTAACCCAACCTAACCCACCTCTTGAAGCACCTAACCTAACCTAACCCACCTCTTGAAGTACCTGAAGTAAAGACCTAGTGAACGGTGCTTCATAACCCCGGTACAGTATTTTCTTTATTTTGTATTCAGCCTTCCTACCCTCCCTACCTCTAGCCCCCCCTACCCTCCCTTCCTCCCCCTTACCCTCCCTCCCTCCATCCCTTCAGCCCCTTACCCTTCCTCCCTCCCTCCAGCCCCTCCATTCAGTCCTTCCTACCTCCCTAACAAGCCATCCCTCCCTTCCTCCTACCCTCCCTTTCTCCGGCATCCCTCCCTCCCTCCCCTAACACGCTAGCCGTTGACCCAATACACACAGACAACAGCAAGTGGTCAAATAATTCACCCACTACCGAACCCCTGAATCCCCACCGAACCCCTGAATCCCCCTTCTAAACACACCTCCGAATCCCCGAATCCCCATTTGAAACCACATAAATCCCCTCCGAACCACCCTGCACCCACTTAAACCACCTCTGAACCACCGAATCCCCCTTGAACCCTCGTACCTCCTCTGAACCCCTGAATCTTACCTCCCCTCCCCATCTGAGTCCGAACCCCACCTGAGCCCCTTACGTAAGCTATAACAAGGAGTCGTTGTCTCGGTGTAATGAACTCTGATTCTTTTTTTTTTTTACAAAGTTTACTTTAGTTATGAATAATTATTGTTGTTATTATTATTATTATTATTATTATTATTATTGTTATTATTATTATTATTATTATTATTATTATTATTATTATTATTATTATTATTATTATTGTTATTATTATTATTATTATTATTATTATTATTATTATTGTTATTATTATTATTATTATTATTATTATTATTATTATTATTATTATTATTATTATTATTATTGTTATTATTATTATTATTATTATTATTGTTATTATTATTATTATTATTATTATTATTATTGTTATTATTATTATTATTATTATTATTATTATTATTATTATTATTATTATTAGTTATTACTGTTATTGTTGTTGTTGTTATTATTATTATTATTATTATTATTATTATTATTATTGTTATTATTATTATTATTATTATTATTATTATTATTATTATTATTATTATTATTATTATTATTATTATTATTATTATTATTATTATTATTATTATTATTATTATTATTGTTATACACGTGAGATGGACGCAACACGAAGACCGTCTTATGTGATTCACGAGTGAGTCTTTAAACCCCCCCTCTCCCTACCCCTAGCAATTACGTGATTGGTGGGTGAGTCTTTAAACCCAGAGTCTTATAATATCTCAATAATGTCCCAGAGTCTTATATAGGTCACAATAAGACCAGGGCGTGGACCTTACAGACGGAACGACAATGTTTACATGACAGCCGGCCGTCACGAACGCTGAGGCCAAGACCCGGATTCTCAGAAAAAACCCCGTGTAGTCGATCACCTGAAGAGTAACCCTCCAACTGGTTATATTATCTAACCTCACCTGAGCTGACTTAATATAACCTAACCTTACCTAGCCTAACCTAACCTAACCCAAGCTAACCTAACCTCACCTAGCCTAACCTAACCTAACCCAAGCTAACCTAACCTCACCTAGCCTAACCTAACCTAACCCAAGCTAACCTAACCTCACCTAGCCTAACCTAACCTAACCCAAGCTAACATAACCTCACCTAAGCTCCCTCCCTTGCTCGCACTGCCTCCCCCTTGCTCACCCTGCCTCCCTCTCTCCCTTCTTTCCTCTCTGGCTCTTATTCCCTCCATATCTCATTCTCCTTCCCTCCCTTCTCTCTCTCTCTCTCTCCTTGGTTTTTCCTCCTTCCCTGCCTCATTTTCCCTCTCTCCCTCCTCTTCTCCCTCTCTCCCTCTCCTCCCTCTCTCCCTTCCCTCCCCCAGGGCATAAGAGCGACAAGTTAACGCATCTCCGCCTCAGTAACATATGACTTCAAGGGCCAACTCGTCTTCATTTATGCATGATTTACGAACTTACCTTCACCAGCTTAAACAGGACTTTTACACCTAACTAAACACACACACACACACACACACACACACACACACACACACACACACACACACCTCAGTAGATAATTAGGTTAGGTTAGGTTAGGTTAGGTGGGGAGGGGAGGGGGGGAGGAAGAGAGGAGGGGGGGGGGGGGGAGGAAGAGAGGAGGGAAGGTGGGAGTGAGGATAGAAGGAGGAGAGACACGAAGAGGAAATAGGAAGAGGGAAGAGAAGGGAAGGGGAAAGAGGGAAGAGGAAATAGGAAGAGAGAAGAGAAGGGAAGGGAAAAGAGGGAAGAGGAAATAGGAAGAGAGAAGGGAAGGGGAAAGAGGGAAGAGAAGGGAGGGAAGGGGAAGAAAGGGAGGGGGGAACAGGGGGAAGAAGGGGGAGAGAGAAGGGAGGGGGGTTAGAGGGGGATATACCAAAATACTTTGTTTTTATTTGAACTTTTTCTATTCATTTTGTTTCTGTTTGTTATTTTGTGATGTTTTTCTTCTTTTTTTATAATCGTAAAAGTTTTATTTATTTTTTTCCCCCAATACGAACCTCAACCTCTATCAATACTCGGCCAGATGAACCGTATTGTCTGTCTGTCTGTCTCGCCCTGTTTTCTCTCTCTCTCTCCATTCTGTCTCTGTCAATTTACCTCTCTCTGTCTTTCTGTTCGTTGCTATGTCTGTCTACACATCTCTCTCTCTCTCTCTCTCTCTCTCTCTCTCTCTCTCTCTCTCTCTCTCTCTCTCTCTTTTACCTGTTTTTCTCCAACGTATACAACATGGCTTTACTCTTCACTCTCTACATTTTTCTGCATGTCTCTCGGTGTTAAGTCAATTTTTTTCTCTCTCTCTTTATCTCTCTTATATTTCTTTTATTATATTTTTATTCTTTTTTTGTATTATTTTCTTTGTTCTATTATTCTTTTCTTGTCAGGGGTTAATCTTCTTCATCCCAGATTCAGGTGAAAAAAAAAATACTTGACTCGGTTCTCGTCCCGTCCCGTCCCCCCCCCCTCCCCTACCCCCCCCCCCCCCCCCTCCCAAAGCAGGTGAGAGATTCTTGTGGGAAGGGGGGGGGGGGGAGGGGTGGTGGTGGTGAGGGAAGGTGGTGAGGGAGGTGATGATGGTGGGGGGGGGGTGAGGGGGTGGTGAAGAGAGGTAGTGGTTGTGGAGGATAGCTAGCAGTGGGGAGAAGAAGAAGGAAGAAGAGGAGGAGGAGGAGGTGAAGGAGGAAGAAAGAGATGGTGTTAAGTGGTAAGGGCTGAAGGAGCTTACTGGCACTCCCTCACCACCCCCTCACCTCACCTCTCACCCACCCACCCCTCACCACCCACCCTACCCCTCCAGCCACCCCCACACCCCTCACTCTTCAACAACAGTATGCACCCCCACCCCCCTCCCCCCCACTACTGTTTTACGGGTGCCCCACACACAAATAGCTTATAAATCGTGAGCTGGTTTCGAATTAATTCCCCGGGAGTATCGTGGCTGAGGAAAACACCGGATATTAAGACGATTTATGACCGAATTATTTGCCCCAACAACTGACGGGAACATAGGAGGCTGCCTCACTTCTCTCCCTCCCCCCCTCACGTCTCCTCCCTCTGGCTTATCTCTCTCTCGCTCTCCCCTTCCTCACCTCTCTCTCCCCTTCTCCCTCCTCCCTCCTCTCACTCTCCCTCCATCCCCTCCTTCACCTCCCAGTTCCCTCTGTCTTCAACGTTAATGCTAAATAATTCCTCTCCTTAAGGTAGGATTAATTGCCTACGTCTATGTGCACTTAAGTTGTACTATTGTTGAAGTTTCATGAGTGGGATTTATTATGAGTACTATATAAGCTAGCTCTATGTATGTGCACTTAAGTTGTTTTGTTGTTTAAGTGACATGATTGGGATTTACAGTGAGACCTCAATATAAAGGAATATGTGGGAGATTGTAGTGCGTCATATCGAGGTACAGTACATGTCACTTATAAGCCACACAGACTCAAAATTACTATCTGGTAACATCACTGACCTCCTGCCTCCCTCACTTCCTTAAATATACAAACCATACAATTAATAACTGGTCAAAGGGCGGGGTCAAAGGTCAAATTCACCCGGTCAAGGTCACTCAGTATTACAACAACATAAACATTCATTACTCACAGTTACCTTAAAATAAAAAAAAAAGGAAATTCGTCCTCTAAAATAAATAAATGAATTGCAACAAATGGCATTGCAACACATGGCATAATCATGTAACTTGTTCATTTTCATATTTCATGAATAGTTGCAAAGTTGTTGTTGTTATTTTTTTAATTTGCAATTTATGTATTTACATTTCAGTCAAACTCCACCAACGAGACTCACATAACAAAACCTTTTGATAATTATCGTTAACAAGTGGAAACTGGTGTATAAATACTGTACTTCTGCTGCTGTTGTTGTTTATATTGTTGCAGAGGTGAACGACGGCGGTCATGTTGCAAAGGTCAAGGATGGGGGTCATGTTGCAAATGTCAAGGATGGAGGTCATGTTGCAAAGGTCAAGGATGGGGTCATGTTGCAAAGGTCAAGGATGGGGGTCATGTTGCAAAGGTCAAGGATGGGGGTCATGTTGCAAAGGTCAAGGATGGGGGTCATGTTGCAAAGGTCAAGGATGGGGGTCATGTTGCAAAGGTCAAGGATGGAGATCATGTTCTTGCAGAGGTCATGAATCAACCAATCCAAATACCATGCTCTGAGGGTTGGAGACCACAGCCCTCCTCTACAAAGAATTTCGGATTACGTTAGGTTAGGTTAGGTTAGATTACGTTAGGTTAGGTTAGTCATAAAAAATAATTCCCTCATGGTTTAGTATAATAATTCTCCGGGAACATTTAATTCCACTCATCCATCTCAATGTATACCATCCTCCCTGGCCTCCTACCTCACACATATCTCCAACCCCACTCATATCTCCCACCTCACTCATATCTCCTACCTCACTCATATCTCCTACCCCACTCATATCTCCTACCCCACTCATATCTCCTACCTCACTCATATCTCCAACCCCCACTCATATCTCCTACCGCACTCATATCTCCTACCTCACTCATATCTCCTACCCCACTCATATCTCCTACCTCACTCATATCTCCAACCCCCACTCATATCTCCTACCTCACTCATATCTCCAACCCCCACTCATATCTCCTACCTCACTCATATCTCCTACCCCACTCATATCTCCTACCTCACTCATATCTCCAACCCCCACTCATATCTCCTACCTCACTCATATCTCCAACCCCACTCATATCTCCTACCTCACTCATATCTCCAACCCCCACTCATATCTCCTACCTCACTCATATCTCCAACCCCCACTCATATCTCCTACCCCATTCATATCTCCTACCTCACTCATATCTCCTATCCCAATCATATCTCCTACCTCACTCATATCTCCTACCCCACTCATATCTCCAACCCCCACTCATATCTCCTACCTCACTCATATCTCCAACCCCCACTCATATCTCCTACCCCATTCATATCTCCTACCTCACTCATATCTCCTACCCCACTCATATCTCCTACCTCACTCACATCTCCTACCTCACTCATATCTCCTACCTCACTCATATCTCCTACCTCACTCATATCTCCTACCTCACTCATATCTCCTACCTCACTCATATCTCCTACCTCACTCATATCTCCTACCTCACTCATATCTCCTACCTCACTCATATCTCCAACCCCCACTCATATCTCCTACCCTACTCATATCTCCTACCTCACTCATATCTCCTACCCTACTCATATCTCCTACCTCACTCATATCTCCTACCTCACTCATATCTCCTACCTCACTCATATCTCCTACCCTACTCATATCTCCTACCTCACTCATATCTCCTACCTCACTCATATCTCCTACCTCACTCATATCTCCAACCCCCACTCATATCTCCTACCCTACTCATATCTCCTACCTCACTCATATCTCCTACCCCACTCATATCTCCTACCTCACTCATATCTCCTACCTCACTCATATCTCCAACCCCACTCATATCTCCTACCTCACTCATATCTCCTACCCCACTCATTTCTCCTACCTCACTCATATCTCCTACCCCACTCATATCTCCTACCCCACTCATTTCTCCTACCCCACTCATTTCTCCTACCCCACTCATTTCTCCTACCTCACTCATATCTCCTACCTCACTCATATCTCCTACCCCACTCATATCTCCTACCCCACTCATATCTCCTACCCGACTCATATCTCCTACCTCACTCATATCTCCTACCTCACTCATATCTCCTACCTCACTCATATCTCCTACCTTCCTCCTTTCATCCTTAATCATGTGACCAGAGTATTTCATTTCCTCTGAGTCTATAAGTGTTCAGTATTTCCCTCACAACACTTGGGAGGGATTTATCACCTGGGTAGTCAATGGAGAGGTAAACACGAGAGAGAGAGAGAGAGAGAGAGAGAGAGAGAGAGAGAGAGAGATGTAGACAAGTGCAAGGTAGGAGATTTAGTATAGGGTGTGTGAACATGGGTACGGAACAGGTGTTGGGTGATGAAGTGGTCTCATCAAGGGGCTGGACGTGAGAGTACAGGTAAAACAAAACAAAAAAAAACACTTTATATATATTTCTAGTGATGATAGATAAGGAGTGTGTGTGTGTGTGTGTGTGTGTGTGTGTGTGTAATATACAGTCTCTCGCCTTAACTTAAAAATCAACATAGGAAGCTTTCATAAATTACGGAATCAGTTAGACACGTCCTCTCATCTGGTTCAGGGAAGATTGCTTACAAAGTCTTCCGATCTTAAAGGTGAGAGGCAAGACTTTCAGGTGAGAGGTAAGACTTTCAGGTGAGAGGTAAGACTTTAAGGTGAGAGGTAAGACTTTCAGGTGAGAGGTAAGACTTTCAGGTGAGAGGTAAGACTTTCAGGTGAGAGGTAAGACTTTCAGGTGAGAGGTAAGACTTTCAGGTGAGAGGTAAGACTTTCAGGTGAGAGGTAAGACTTTCAGGTGAGAGGTAAGACTTTCAGGTGAGAGGTAAGACTTTCAGGTGAGAGGTAAGACTTTCAGGTGAGAGGTAAGACTTATAGGTGAGAGGTAAGACTTTCAGGTGAGAGGTAAGACTTTCAGGTGAGAGGTAAGACTTTAAGGTGAGAGGTAAGACTTATAGGTGAGAGGTAAGACTTTCAGGTGAGAGGTAAGACTTTCAGGTGGGAGGTAAAACTTTAAGGTGAGAGGTAAGACTTTCAGGTGAGAGGGAAGACTTTCAGGTGAGAGGTAAGACTTGCAGGTGAGAGGTAAGACTTTCAGGTGAGAGGTAAGACTTTCAGGTGAGAGGGAAGACTTTCAGGTGAGAGGGAAGACTTTCAGGTGAGAGGTAAGACTTATAGGTGAGAGGTAAGACTTTCAGGTGAGAGGTAAGACTTACAGGTGAGAGGTAAGACTTTCAGGTGGGAGGTAAGAATTTCAGGTGAGAGGTAAGACTTTCAAGTGAGAGGTAAGACTTTCAGGTGGGAGGTAAGAATTTCAGGTGAGAGGTAAGACTTTCAAGTGAGAGGTAAGACTTTCAGGTGAGAGGTAAGACTTTCAGGTGGGAGGTAAGAATTTCAGGTGAGAGGTAAGACTTTCAAGTGAGAGGTAAGACTTTCAGGTGAGAGGTAAGACTTTCAGGTGAGAGGTAAGACTTTCAGGTGAGAGGTAAGACTTTCAGGTGAGAGGTAAGACTTTCAGGTGAGAGGTAAGACTTTCAGGTGAGAGGTAAGACTTTCAGGTGAGAGGTAAGACTTTCAGGTGAGAGGTAAGACTTTCAGGTGAGAGGTAAGACTTTCAGGTGAGAGGTAAGACTTTCAGGTGAGAGGTAAGACTTTCAGGTGAGAGGTAAGACTTTCAGGTGAGAGGTAAGACTTTCAGGTGAGAGGTAAGACTTTCAGGTGAGAGGTAAGACTTTCAGGTGAGAGGTAAGACTTTCAGGTGAGAGGTAAGACTTTCAGGAGAGAGGGAAGACTTTCAGGTGAGAGGTAAGACTTATAGGTGAGAGGTAAGACTTTCAGGTGAGAGGTAAGACTTTCAGGTGAGAGGTAAGACTTATAGGTGAGAGGTAAGACTTTCAGGTGAGAGGTAAGACTTTCAGGTGAGAGGTAAGACTTTCAGGTGAGAGGTAAGACTTTCAGGTGAGAGGTAAGACTTTCAGGTGAGAGGTAAGACTTTCAGGTGAGAGGTAAGACTTATAGGTGAGAGGTAAGACTTTCAGGTGAGAGGTAAGACTTTCAGGTGAGAGGTAAGACTTTCAGGTGAGAGGTAAGACTTTCAGGTGAGAGGTAAGACTCTCAGGTGAGAGGTAAGACTTTCAGGTGAGAGGTAAGACTTATAGGTGAGAGGTAAGACTTACAGGTGAGAGGTAAGACTTTCAGGTGGGAGGTAAGACTTTCAGGTGAGAGGTAAGACTTTCAGGTGAGAAGTAAGACTTTCAGGTGAGAGGTAAGACTTTCAGGTGAGAGGTAAGACTTTCAGGTGAGAGGTAAGACTCTCAGGTGAGAGGTAAGACTTTCAGGTGAGAGGTAAGACTTATAGGTGAGAGGTAAGACTTTCAGGTGCGAGGTAAGACTTACAGGTGGGAGGTAAGACTTTCAGGTGAGAGGTAAGACTTTCAGGTGGGAGGTAAGACTTTCAGGTGAGAGGTAAGACTTATAGGTGAGAGGTAAGACTTACAGGTGAGGGGCAAGACTTTCAGGTGAGAGGTAAGACTTATAGGTGAGAGGTAAGACTTTCAGGTGAGAGGTAAGACTTATAGGTGAGAGGTAAGACTTTCAGGTGAGAGGTAAGACTTACAGGTGAGAGGTAAGGCTTTCAGGTGAGAGGTAAGACTTTCAGGTGAGAGGTAAGACTTATAGGTGAGAGGTAAGACTTACAGGTGAGAGGTAAGACTTATAGGTGAGAGGTAAGACTTATAGGTGAGAGGTAAGACTCTCAGGTGAGAGGTAAAACTTTCAGGTGAGAGGTAAGACTTTCAGGTGGGAGGTAAGACTTTCAGGTGAGAGGTAAGACTTATAGGTGGGAGGTAAAACTTTCAGGTGGGAGGTAAGACTTTCAGGTGAGAGGTAAGACTTTCAGGTGAGAGGTAAGACTTATAGGTGAGAGGTAAGACTTATAGGTGAGAGGTAAGACTCTCAGGTGAGAGGTAAGACTTTCAGGTGAGAGGTAAGACTTACAGGTGAGAGGTAAGACTTATAGGTGAGAGGTAAGACTTTCAGGTGAGAGGTAAGACTTTCAGGTGAGAGGTAAGACTTTCAGGTGAGAGGTAAGACTTTCAGGTGAGAGGTAAGACTTTCAGGTGAGAGGTAAGACTTTCAGGTGAGAGGTAAGACTTTCAGGTGAGAGGTAAGACTTTCAGGTGAGAGGTAAGACTTTCAGGTGAGAGGTAAGACTTTCAGGTGAGAGGTAAGACTTTCAGGTGAGAGGTAAGACTTTCAGGTGAGAGGTAAGACTTTCAGGTGAGAGGGAAGACTTTCAGGTGAGAGGTAAGACTTTCAGGTGAGAGGTAAGACTTTCAGGTGAGAGGTAAGACTTATAGGTGAGAGGTAAGACTTTCAGGTGCGAGGTAAGACTTACAGGTGGGAGGTAAGACTTTCAGGTGAGAGGTAAGACTTATAGGTGAGAGGTATGACTTTCAGGTGAGAGGTAAGACTTTCAGGTGAGAGGTAAGACTTTCAGGTGAGAGGTAAGATTCTCAGGTGAGAGGTAAGACTTTCAGGTGAGAGGTAAGACTTATAGGTGAGAGGTAGGACTTTCAGGTGCGAGGTAAGACTTACAGGTGGGAGGTAAGACTTTCAGGTGAGGGGTAAGACTTTCAGGTGGGAGGTAAGACTTTCAGGTGAGAGGTAAGACTTATAGGTGAGAGGTAAGACTTACAGGTGAGAGGTAAGACTTTCAGGTGAGAGGTAAGACTTATAGGTGAGAGGTAAGACTTTCAGGTGAGAGGTAAGACTTATAGGTGAGAGGTAAGACTTTCAGGTGAGAGGTAAGACTTACAGGTGAGAGGTAAGGCTTTCAGGTGAGAGGTAAGACTTTCAGGTGAGAGGTAAGACTTATAGGTGAGAGGTAAGACTTACAGGTGAGAGGTAAGACTTATAGGTGAGAGGTAAGACTTATAGGTGAGAGGTAAGACTCTCAGGTGAGAGGTAAAACTTTCAGGTGAGAGGTAAGACTTTCAGGTGGGAGGTAAGACTTTCAGGTGAGAGGTAAGACTTATAGGTGAGAGGTAAGACTTATAGGTGAGAGGTAAAACTTTCAGGTGGGAGGTAAGACTTTCAGGTGAGAGGTAAGACTTTCAGGTGAGAGGTAAGACTTATAGGTGAGAGGTAAGACTTACAGGTGAGAGGTAAGACTTTCAGGTGAGAGGTAAGACTTTCAGGTGAGAGGTACGACTTACAGGTGAGAGGTAAGACTTATAGGTGAGAGGTAAGACTTATAGGTGAGAGGTAAGACTTTCAGGTGAGAGGTAAGACTTTCAGGTGAGAGGTACGACTTTCAGGTGAGAGGTAAGACTTTCAGGTGAGAGGTAAGACTTACAGGTGAGAGGTAAGACTTTCAGGTGAGAGGTAAGACTTTCAGGTGAGAGGTAAGACTTTCAGGTGAGAGGTAAGACTTTCAGGTGAGAGGTAAGACTTTCAGGTGAGAGGTAAGACTTACAGGTGAGAGGTAAGACTTTCAGGTGGGAGGTAAGACTTTCAGGTGAGAGGTAAGACTTTAAGGTGAGAGGTAAGACTTACAGGTGAGAGGTAAGACTTATAGGTGAGAGGCACAACTTTCAGGTGAGAGGTAAGACTTATAGGTGAGAGGTAAGACTTATAGGTGAGAGGTAAGACTTATAGGTGAGAGGTAAGACTTTCAGGTGAGAGGTAAGACTTATAGGTGAGAGGTAAGACTTATAGGTGAGAGGTAAGACTTATAGGTGAGAGGTAAGACTTTCAGGTGAGAGGTAAGACTTTCAGGTGAGAGGTAAGACTTATAGGTGAGAGGTAAGACTTATAGGTGAGAGGTAAGACTTACAGGTGAGAGGTAAGACTTTCAGGTGAGAGGTAAGACTTTCAGGTGAGAGGTAAGACTTTCAGGTGAGAGGTAAGACTTTCAGGTGAGAGGTAAGACTTTCAGGTGAGAGGTAAGACTTTCAGGTGAGAGGTAAGACTTTAAGGTGAGAGGTAGGACTTACAGGTGAGAGGTAAGACTTACAGGTGAGAGGTAAGACTTATAGGTGAGAGGTAAGACTTTCAGGATGGGAGGTAAGACTTTCAGGTGAGAGGTAAGACTTACAGGTGAGAGGTAAGACTTATAGGTGAGAGGTAAGACTTATAGGTGAGAGGTAAGACTTTCAGGTGGGAGGTAAGACTTTCAGGTGAGAGGTAAGACTTATAGGTGAGAGGTAAGACTATCAGGTGAGAGGTAAGACTTACAGGTGAGAGGTAAGACTTATAGGTGAGAGGTAAGACTTATAGGTGAGAGGTAAGACTTTCAGGTGAGAGGTAAGACTTTCAGGTGAGAGGTAAGACTTTCAGGTGAGAGGTAAGACTTTCAGGTGAGAGGTAAGACTTTCAGGTGAGAGGTAAGACTTTCAGGTGAGAAGTAAGACTTACAGGTGAGAGGTAAGACTTACAGGTGAGAGGTAAGACTTTCAGGTGAGAGGTAAGACTTTCAGGTGAGAGGTAAGACCTTAAGGTGAGAGGGAAGACTTTCAGGTGAGAGGTAAGACTTTCAGGTGAGAGGTAAGACTTTCAGGTGAGAAGTAAGACTTTCAGGTGAGAGGTAAGACTTTCAGGTGAGAGGTAAGACTCTCAGGTGAGAGGTAAGACTTTCAGGTGAGAGGTAAGACTTATAGGTGAGAA
The DNA here is from genome assembly GCA_958450375.1 of Homarus gammarus. Taxonomy (NCBI): domain Eukaryota; kingdom Metazoa; phylum Arthropoda; class Malacostraca; order Decapoda; family Nephropidae; genus Homarus; species Homarus gammarus. The sequence goes on along the minus strand of CAUDMG010001627.1, from coordinate 282,725 downwards.
GTAAGACTTTCAGGTGCGAGGTAAGACTTACAGGTGGGAGGTAAGACTTTCAGGTGAGAGGTAAGACTTTCAGGTGGGAGGTAAGACTTTCAGGTGAGAGGTAAGACTTATAGGTGAGAGGTAAGACTTACAGGTGAGAGGTAAGACTTTCAGGTGAGAGGTAAGACTTATAGGTGAGAGGTAAGACTTTCAGGTGAGAGGTAAGACTTATAGGTGAGAGGTAAGACTTTCAGGTGAGAGGTAAGACTTACAGGTGAGAGGTAAGGTTTTCAGGTGAGAGGTAAGACTTTCAGGTGAGAGGTAAGACTTATAGGTGAGAGGTAAGACTTACAGGTGAGAGGTAAGACTTATAGGTGAGAGGTAAGACTTATAGGTGAGAGGTAAGACTCTCAGGTGAGAGGTAAAACTTTCAGGTGAGAGGTAAGACTTTCAGGTGAGAGGTAAGACCTTAAGGTGAGAGGGAAGACTTTCAGGTGAGAGGTAAGACTTTCAGGTGAGAGGTAAGACTTTCAGGTGAGAGGTAAGACTTTCAGGTGAGAGGTAAGACTTTCAGGTGAGAAGTAAGACTTACAGGTGAGAGGTAAGACTTACAGGTGAGAGGTAAGACTTTCAGGTGAGAGGTAAGACTTTCAGGTGAGAGGTAAGACCTTAAGGTGAGAGGTAAGACTTTCAGGTGAGAGGTAAGACTTTCAGGTGAGAGGTAAGACTTTCAGGTGAGAGGTAAGACTTTCAGGTAAGAGGTAAGTGAGGATTTAATAACGTAATTCCAAGAGTAATAGTTTCAGTTATGTTCCCGACGTGTTGTGGTGAGTGACGAGGCGAACACACGGAGTCTTAACACAGGTAGACTGATAGGGTGTATAAAGGTGTTGGGGCTTACCTGACTGACCTTACCTGTCCACACCAATTTATTACTTGGTCATAAACTAAACTAACCTAATTTTACTTAACCTAGCCTTAAATGATTAACCCAACCCAACCTAACCTAACCCAACCTAACCTAACCTAACCTAACCTAACCCAACCTAACCTAATCTAACCTAACCTAACCCAACCTAACCCAACCTAACCTAACCTAATCTAACCAAACCAAACCTGACCTTATCTAAACTAACGTAACCTATCCTGATAAAAACTGACTCGATTTAGGTTAGGTTAGGCTAGGCTAGGTTAGGTTAGGTTAGGTTAGGTTAGGTTAAGCTAGGTTAGGTTAGGCTAGGTTAGGTTAATCTAATCTCAACAGAACAAGGAACATACAAAACACGAGATGGAACAGCAACATAAGGAACATGAAACAGAACAAGGAACAACATGCAAGAGAGAGAGAGAGAGAGAGAGAGAGAGAGAGAGAGAGAGAGAGAGAGAGAGAGAGAGAGAGAGAGAGAGAGAGAGAGAGAGAGAGACCGACCCATCACAGGAAGCTGAGGCAAAACTTGTTACCCGGGATAATCTGAATGGATGGTGAGGGGCGATAACGTATGACAGAATAACAGCGAAATCTGGTGTTCCTGTGGGAGGGGAGAGAGGAAGGGTGGAGGTGAGGGGAGAGAGGAAGGGTGGAGGTGAGCGGAGAGAGGAAGGGTGGAGGTGAGGGGAGAGGAAGGTGAAGGTGAGGGGAGAGAGAGGGTGGAGTTGAGGGGAGAGGAAGGGTGGAGGTGAGGGGAGAGAGAGGGTGGAGGTGAGGAGAGAGGAAGGGTGGAGGTGAGGGGAGAGAGAGGGTGGAGTTGAGGAGAGAGGAAGGGTGGAGGTGAGGGGAGAGAGAGGGTGGAGGTGAGGGGAGAGAGAGGGTGGAGTTGAGGGGAGAGAGAGGAAGGGTGGAGGTGAGGGGAGAGAGGAAGGGTGGAGGTGAGGGGAGAGAGGAAGGGTGGAGGTGAGGGGAGAGAGAGGGTGGAGTTGAGGAGAGAGGAAGGGTGGAGGTGAGGGGAGAGAGAGGGTGGAGTTGAGGGGAGAGGAAGGGTGGAGTTGAGGGGAGAGAGAGGGGGTGGAGGGTGGGTGGGGGAGAGAGAGGGTGTGGAGGGTGGGTGGGGGTGGAGGGTGGGTGGGGGGGAGAGGGGATGGAGAGAAGGAAAGGAACAGGAAAGGTTGGAGGTGGAGGGTAGAGAGAAAGTGAGGGAAAAGGGGGAAGGATGGGGGGAGATAGAGGGGAGAGGATGGGGAAGTGAGGGAGAAATGGAAGAGAACGGAGAAGGAGGGATGGAGGGGAGGGAAAGGAAAGAGCAAGAGAGAAAGGGAGAAAAGATGTGGAAGGGTGAGGGGAGAGGATGGGAATGGTGAGAGGGAAGGGGAAGTATAGCGTTAAATCAAGACATTTTAAGCATTGAGTTTTGAGTTACAGGAGAAAAATTAAACGCTGGAAACACAAAGAATTTCTCGGCAGTATTGTTGATGATGATGATGACGGCTACCGATACTTAGTTGGGATCACTTCAAGATTAACCCACCCCAGCTTATTTCACCTGATGATTAACCACCCTAACTCTACCTGGGTTGGCCCCTCTGTAGTTCACGCGTCTTTGGGCCCCGTTATGTAAAACTGTTTATGTTTCAGTGTTAACTCCGCATGCTTCCCTGTTGGCCTCTGGAAACGCTTTTGCGCTTCGCCTTGCATGTGGTACAAGAGGGGGCTCAATAAACTAGTCTCCTCGTGGGGGTAAATCTGACCTTTGCCATCACTACATCACTGACCTCAGGTAATGATATTTGACAGGTGAGATTTGTTGGCTGA
>CAUDMG010001627.1:242500-270000 GCA_958450375.1 Homarus gammarus | reverse complement strand
TGCCTTCCATCACCTCCTCCCTGGCCCTCACCTGCCCTCCCTCACCTCCTCCCTGGCCCTCCCCTGCCTTCCATCACCTCCTCCCTGGCCCTCCCCTGCCCTCCCTCACCTCCTCCCTGGCCCTCCCCTGCCTTCCATCACCTCCTCCCTGGCCCTCCCCTGTCTTCCATCACCTCCTCCCTGGCCCTCACCTGCCCTCCCTCACCTCCTCCCTGGCCCTCACCTGCCTTCCATCACCTCCTCCCTGGCCCTCCCCTGCCTTCCATCACCTCCTCCCTGGCCCTCACCTGCCCTCCCTCACCTGCCTTCCATCACCTCCTCCCTGGCCCTCACCTGCCCTCCCTCACCTCCTCCCTGGCCCTCACCTGCCTTCCCTCACCTCCTCCCTGGCCCTCACCTGCCCTCCCTCACCTCCTCCCTGGCCCTCACCTGCCCTCCCTCACCTCCTCCCTGGCCCTCCCATGCCTTCCCTCACCTCCTCCCTGGCCCTCACCTGCCTTCCATCACCTCCTCCCTGGCCCTCACCTGCCCTCCCTCACCTCCTCCCTGGCCCTCCCATGCCTTCCATCACCTCCTCCCTGGCCCTCCCATGCCTTCCCTCACCTCCTCCCTGGCCCTCACCTGCCCTCCCTCACCTCCTCCCTGGCCCTCACCTGCCCTCCCTCACCTCCTCCCTGGCCCTCCCCTGCCTTCCATCACCTCCTCCCTGGCCCTCACCTGCCCTCCCTCACCTCCTCCCTGGCCCTCCCCTGCCTTCCCTCACCTCCTCCCTGGCCCTACCCTGCCTTCCATCACCTCCTCCCTGGCCCTCACCTGCCTTCCATCACCTCCTCCCTGGCCCTCACCTGCCCTCCCTCACCTCCTCCCTGGCCCTCCCATGCCTTCCATCACCTCCTCCCTGGCCCTCCCATGCCTTCCATCACCTCCTCCCTGGCCCTCACCTGCCTTCCCTCACCTCCTCCCTGGCCCTCACCTGCCTTCCCTCACCTCCTCCCTGGCCCTCACCTGCCTTCCATCACCTCCTCCTGGCCCTCACCTGCCTTCCCTCACCTCCTCCCTGGCCCTCACCTGCCTTCCCTCACCTCCTCCCTGGCCCTCACCTGCCTTCCATCACCTCCTCCCTGGCCCTCACCTGCCTTCCCTCACCTCCTCCCTGGCCCTCACCTGCCTTCCATCACCTCCTCCCTGGCCCTCACCTGCCTTCCCTCACCTCCTCCCTGGCCCTCACCTGCCTTCCATCACCTCCTCCCTGGCCCTCACCTGCCTTCCATCACCTCCTCCCTGGCCCTCACCTGCCTCCCTCACCTCCTCCCTGGCCCTCACCTGCCCTCCCTCACCTCCTCCCTGGCCCTCACCTGCCTTCTCTCACCTCCTCCCTGGCCCTCACCTGCCCTCCCTCACCCTCACCTGCCTTCTCTCACCTCCTCCCTGGCCCTCCCCTGCCCTCCCTCACCCTCACCTGCCTTCCATCACCTCCTCCCTGGCCCTCACCTGCCCCCCTCACCTCCTCCCTGGCCCTCACCTGCCCTCCCTCACCTCCTCCCTGGCCCTCACCTGCCTTCCATCACCTCCTCCCTGGCCCTCACCTGCCTTCCATCACCTCCACCCTGGCCCTCACCTGCCCTCCCTCACCTCCTCCCTGGCCCTCACCTGCCTTCCATCACCTCCTCCCTGGCCCTCCCCTGCCTTCCATCACCTCCTCCCTGGCCCTCACCTGCCCCCCATCACCTCCTCCCTGGCCCTCACCTGCCTTCCATCACCTCCTCCCTGGCCCTCACCTGCCCTCCCTCACCTCCTCCCTGGCCCTCACCTGTCCCCCCGCACCTCCTCCCTGGCCCTCACCTGCCTTCCATCACCTCCTCCCTGGCCCTCACCTGCCCTCCCTCACCTCCTCCCTGGCCCTCACGTGCCTTCCATCACCTCCTCCCTGGCCCTCACCTGTCCCCCCTCACCTCCTCCCTGGCCCTCACCTGTCCCCCCTCACCTCCTCCCTGGCCCTCACCTGCCTTCCATCACCTCCTCCCTGGCCCTCACCTGCCCTCCCTCACCTCCTCCCTAGCCCTCACGTGCCTTCCATCACCTCCTCCCTGGCCCTCACCTGCCCTCCCTCACCTCCTCCCTGGCCCTCACCTGCTTTCCATCACCTCCTCCCTGGCCCTCACCTGCCTTCTCTCACCTCCTCCCTGGCCCTCACCTGCCCTCCCTCACCCTCACCAGCCTTCTCTCACCTCCTCCCTGGCCCTCCCCTGCCCTCCCTCACCCTCACCTGCCTTCCATCACCTCCTCCCTGGCCCTCACCTGCCCCCCCTCACCTCCTCCCTGGCCCTCACCTGCCCTCCCTCACCTCCTCCCAGGCCCTCACCTGCCCTCCCTCACCTCCCTGGCCCTCACCTGCCCTCCCTCACCTCCTCCCTAGCCCTCACCTACCCTCCCTCACCTCCCTCCCTGGCCCTCACCTGCTTCCATCACCTCCTCCCTGGCCCTCACCTGCCTTCCCTCACCTCCTCCCTGGCCCTCACCTGCCCTCCCTCACCTCCTCCCTGGCCCTCACCTACCCTCCCTCACCTCCTCCCTGGCCCTCACCTGCTTCCCTCACCTCCTCCCTGGCCCTCACCTGCTTCCATCACCTCCTCCCTGGCCCTCACCTGCCCTCCATCACCTCCTCCCTGGCCCTCACCTGCCTTCCATCACCTCCTCCCTGGTCCTCACCTGCCTTCCATCACCTCCTCCCTGGCCCTCACCTGCCTTCCATCACCTCCTCCCTGGCCCTCACCTGCCCTCCCTCACCTCCTCCCTGGCCCTCACCTGCTTCCATCACCTCCTCCCTGGCCCTCACCTGCCCTCCCTCACCTCCTCCCTGGCCCTCACCTGCTTCCATCACCTCCTCCCTCACCCTCACCTGCCCTCCCTCACCTCCTCCCTGGCCCTCACCTACCCTCCCTCACCACCTCCCTGGCCCTCACCTGCTTCCCTCACCTCCTCCCTGGCCCTCACCTGCCCTCCCTCACCTCCTCCCTGGCCCTCACCTGCCCTCCCTCACCTCCCTCCCTGGCCCTCACCTGCTTCCATCACCTCCTCCCTGGCCCTCACCTGCCCTCCCTCACCTCCTCCCTGGCCCTCACCTGCCTTCTCTCACCTCCTCCCTGGCCCTCACCTGTCCTCCCTCACCTCCTCCCTGGCCCTCACCTGCTTCCATCACCCCTCCCTGGCCCTCACCTGCTTCCCTCACCTCCTCCCTGGCCCTCACCTGCCCTCCCTCACCTCCCTCCCTGGCCCTCACCTGCTTCCATCACCTCCTCCCTGGCCCTCACCTGCCCTCCATCACCTCCTCCCTGGCCCTCACCTGCCCTCTCACCTCTCCCTGGCCTCACCTGCTTCCATCACCTCCTCCCTGGCCCTCACCTGCCTTTTCTCACCTCCTCCCTGGCCCTCACCTGCCTTCCATCACCTCCTCCCTGGCCCTCACCTGCCCTCCATCACCTCCTCCCTGGCCCTCACCTGCCCTCCCTCACCTCCTCTCTGGCCCTCACCTGCCTCCCTCACCTCCTCCCTGGCCCTCACCTGCCCTCCCTCACCTCCTCCCTGGCCCTCACCTGCCTTCTCTCACCTCCTCCCTGGCCCTCACCTGCCTCCCTCACCCTCACCTGCCTTCTCTCACCTCCTCCCTGGCCCTCCCTGCCCTCCTCACCTCACCTGCCTTCCATCACCTCCTCCCTGGCCCTCACCTGCCCCCCCTCACCTCCTCCCTGGCCCTCACCTGCCCTCCCTCACCTCCTCCCAGGCCCTCACCTGCCCTCCCTCACCTCCCTGGCCCTCACCTGCCCTCCCTCACCTCCTCCCTAGCCCTCACCTACCCTCCCTCACCTCCTCCCTGGCCCTCACCTGCTTCCATCACCTCCTCCCTGGCCCTCACCTGCTTCCCTCACCTCCTCCCTGGCCCTCACCTGCCCTCCCTCACCTCCTCCCTGGCCCTCACCTACCCTCCCTCACCTCCTCCCTGGCCCTCACCTGCTTCCCTCACCTCCTCCCTGGCCCTCACCTGCTTCCATCACCTCCTCCCTGGCCCTCACCTGCCCTCCATCACCTCCTCCCTGGCCCTCACCTGCCTTCCATCACCTCCTCCCTGGCCCTCACCTGCCTTCCATCACCTCCTCCCTGGCCCTCACCTGCCTTCCATCACCTCCTCCCTGGCCCTCACCTGCCCTCCCTCACCTCCTCCCTGGCCCTCACCTGCTTCCATCACCTCCTCCCTGGCCCTCACCTGCCCTCCCTCACCTCCTCCCTGGCCCTCACCTGCTTCCATCACCTCCTCCCTCACCCTCACCTGCCCTCCCTCACCTCCTCCCTGGCCCTCACCTACCCTCCCTCACCACCTCCCTGGCCCTCACCTGCTTCCCTCACCTCCTCCCTGGCCCTCACCTGCTTCCCTCACCTCCTCCCTGGCCCTCACCTGCCCTCCCTCACCTCCTCCCTGGCCCTCACCTGCTTCCATCACCTCCTCCCTGGCCCTCACCTGCCCTCCCTCACCTCCTCCCTGGCCCTCACCTGCCTTCTCTCACCTCCTCCCTGGCCCTCACCTGTCCTCCCTCACCTCCCTCCCTGGCCCTCACCTGCTTCCATCACCCCCTCCCTGGCCCTCACCTGCCCTCCCTCACCTCCTCCCTGGCCCTCACCTGCCCTCCCTCACCTCCCTCCCTGGCCCTCACCTGCTTCCATCACCTCCTCCCTGGCCCTCACCTGCCCTCCATCACCTCCTCCCTGGCCCTCACCTGCCTTTTCTCACCTCCTCCCTGGCCCTCACCTGCCTTCCATCACCTCCTCCCTGGCCCTCACCTGCCTTTTCTCACCTCCTCCCTGGCCCTCACCTGCCTTCCATCACCTCCTCCCTGGCCCTCACCTGCCCTCCATCACCTCCTCCCTGGCCCTCACCTGCCCTCCCTCACCTCCTCTCTGGCCCTCACCTGCCTTCTCTCACCTCCTCCCTGGCCCTCACCTGCCCTCCCTCACCTCCTCCCTGGCCCTCACCTGCCTTCTCTCACCTCCTCCCTGGCCCTCACCTGCCCTCCCTCACCTCCTCCCTGGCCCTCACCTGCCCCCCCTCACCTCCTCCCTGGCCCTCACCTGCCTTCTCTCACCTCCTCCCTGGCCCTCACCTGCCCTCCATCACCTCCTCCCTGGCCCTCACCTGCCTTCCCTCACCCTCACCTGCCTTCCATCACCTCCTCCCTGGCCCTCACCTGCCCCCCCTCACCTCCTCCCTGGCCCTCACCTGCCCTCCCTCACCTCCTCCCTGGCCCTCACCTGCCTTCCATCACCTCCTCCCTGGCCCTCACCTGCCTTCCATCACCTCCTCCCTGGCCCTCACCTGCCCTCCCTCACCTCCTCCCTGGCCCTCACCTGCCTTCCATCACCTCCTCCCTGGCCCTCACCTGCCCTCCCTCACCTCCCTGGCCTCACCTGCCATCACCTCCTCCCTGGCCCTCACCTCCTCCCTGGCCCTCACCTGCCTTCCATCACCTCCTCCCTGGCCCTCACCTGCCCTCCCTCACCTCCACCCTGGCCCTCACCTGCCTTCCATCACCTCCTCCCTGGCCCTCACCTGCCTTCCATCACCTCCTCCCTGGCCCTCACCTGCCCTCCCTCACCTCCTCCCTGGCCCTCACCTGCCTTCCATCACCTCCTCCCTGGCCCTCACCTGCCCTCCCTCACCTCCTCCCTGGCCCTCACCTGCCTTCCATCACCTCCTCCCTGGCCCTCACCTGCCTTCCATCACCTCCTCCCTGGCCCTCACCTGCCTTCCCTCACCTCCTCCCTGGCCCTCACCTGCCCTCCCTCACCTCCTCACCTGCCTTCCATCACCTCCTCCCTGGCCCTCACCTGCCCTCCCTCACCTCCTCCCTGGCCCTCACCTGCCCTCCCTCACCTCCTCCCTGGCCCTCACCTGCCTTCCCTCACCTCCTCCCTGGCCCTCACCTGCCCTCCCTCACCTCCTCCCTGGCCCTCACCTGCCTTCCCTCACCTCCTCCCTGGCCCTCACCTCCTCACCTCCTCCCTGGCCCTCACCTGCCCTCCCTCACCTCCTCCCTGGCCCTCACCTGCCTTCCATCACCTCCTCCCTGGCCCTCACCTGCCTTCCATCACCTCCTCCCTGGCCCTCACCTGCCTTCCCTCACCTCCTCCCTGGCCTCACCTGCCTTCCATCACCTCCTCCCTGGCCCTCACCTGCCTTCCATCACCTCCTCCCTGGCCCTCACCTCCTCCCTGGCCCTCACCTGCCTTCCATCACCTCCTCCCTGGCCCTCACCTGCCTCCCTCACCTCCTCCCTGGCCCTCACCCGCCTCCCTCACCTCCTCCCTGGCCCTCTCCTGCCGTCCCTCACCTGCCCTCCCTCACCTCCTCCCTGGCCCTCACCTGCCCTCCCTCACCTCCTCCCTGGCCCTCACCTGCCTTCCCTCACCTCCTCCCTGGCCCTCACCTGCCCTCCCTCACCTCCTCCCTGGCCCTCACCTGCCCTCCCCCTCCCTCACCTCCTCCCTGGACCTCACCTGCCTTCCATCACCTCCTCCCTGGCCCTCACCTGCCCCCCCTCACCTCCTCCCTGGCCCTCACCTGCCCCCCTCACCTCCTCCCTGGCCCTCACCTGCCTTCCCTCACCTCCTCCCTGGCCCTCACCTGCCGTCCATCACCTCCTCCCTGGCCCTCACCTGCCTTCCATCACCTCCTCCCTGGCCCTCACCTCCCTCACCTCCTCCCTGGCCCTCACCTGCCTTCCATCACCTCCTCCCTGGCCCTCACCTGCCCTCCCTCACCTCCTCCCTGGCCCTCACCTGCCTTCCATCACCTCCTCCCTGGCCCTCACCTGCCTTCCCTCACCTCCTCCCTGGCCCTCACCTGCCATCCCTCACCTCCTCCCTGGCCCTCACCTGCCTTCCATCACCTCCTCCCTGGCCCTCACCTGCCTTCCCTCACCTCCTCCCTGGCCCTCACCTGCCCTCCCTCACCTCCTCCCTGGCCCTCACCTGCCTTCCATCACCTCCTCCCTGGCCCTCACCTGCCTTCCATCACCTCCTCCCTGGCCCTCACCTGCCTTCCCTCACCTCCTCCCTGGCCCTCACCTGCCTTCCATCACCTCCTCCTGGCCCTCACCTGCCTTCCATCACCTCCTCCCTGGCCCTCACCTGCCCTCCCTCACCTCCTCCCTGGCCCTCACCTGCCTTCCATCACCTCCTCCCTGGCCCTCACCTGCCCCCCTCACCTCCTCCCTGGCCCTCACCTGCCTTCTCTCACCTCCTCCCTGGCCCTCCCCTGCCTTCCATCACCTCCTCCCTGGCCCTCACCTGCCCTCCCTCACCTCCTCCCTGGCCCTCACCTGCCCCCCCTCACCTCCTCCCTGGCCCTCACCTGCCTTCTCTCACCTCCTCCCTGGCCCTCACCTGCCCTCCCTCACCTCACCTGCCTTCTCTCACCTCCTCCCTGGCCCTCCCTGCCCTCCCTCACCCTCACCTGCCTTCCATCACCTCCTCCCTGGCCCTCACCTGCCCACCCTCACCTCCTCCCTGGCCCTCACCTGCCCTCCCTCACCTCCTCCCTGGCCCTCACCTGCCTTCCATCACCTCCTCCCTGGCCCTCACCTGCCTTCCATCACCTCCACCCTGGCCCTCACCTGCCCTCCCTCACCTCCTCCCTGGCCCTCACCTGCCTTCCATCACCTCCTCCCTGGTCCTCACCTGCCTTCCATCACCTCCTCCCTGGCCCTCACCTGCCCTCCCTCACCTCCTCCCTGGACCTCACCTGCCTTCCATCACCTCCTCCTGGCCCTCACCTGCCCCCCTCACCTCCTCCCTGGCCCTCACCTGCCTTCCATCACCTCCACCCTGGCCCTCACCTGCCCTCCCTCACCTCCTCCCTGGCCCTCACCTGCCCTCCCTCACCTCCTCCCTGGCCCTCACCTGCCTTCCCTCACCTCCTCCCTGGCCCTCACCTGCCCTCCCTCACCTGCCCTCCCTCACCTCCTCCCTGGCCCTCACCTGCCCTCCCTCACCTGCCCTCCCTCACCTCCTCCCTGGACCTCACCTGCCTTCCATCACCTCCTCCCTGGCCCTCACCTGCCCCCCCTCACCTCCTCCCTGGCCCTCACCTGCCCCCCCTCACCTCCTCCCTGGCCCTCACCTGCCTTCCCTCACCTCCTCCCTGGCCCTCCCCTGCCTTCCATCACCTCCTCCCTGGCCCTCACCTGCCTTCCATCACCTCCTCCCTGGCCCTCACCTGCCCTCCCTCACCTCCTCCCTGGCCCTCCCCTGCCTTCCATCACCTCCTCCCTGGCCCTCACCTGCCCTCCCTCACCTCCTCCCTGGCCCTCCCCTGCTTTCCATCACCTCCTCCCTGGCCCTTCCCTGCCTTCCCTCACCTCCTCCCTGGCCCTCACCTGCCCTCCCTCACCTCCTCCCTGGCCCTCACCTGCCTTCCATCACCTCCTCCCTGGCCCTCCCCTGCCTTCCCTCACCTCCTCCCTGGCCCTCACCTGCCCTCCCTCACCTCCTCCCTGGCCCTCACCTGCCTTCCATCACCTCCTCCCTGGCCCTCACCTGTCTTCCATCACCTCCTCCCTGGCCCTCACCTGCCTTCCCTCACCTCCTCCCTGGCCCTCACCTGCCTTCCATCACCTCCTCCTTGGCCCTCCCCTGCCTTCCATCACCTCCTCCCTGGCCCTCACCTGCCCTCCCTCACCTCCTCCCTGGCCCTCCCCTGCCTTCCATCACCTCCTCCCTGGCCCTCACCTGCCCCCCCTCACCTCCTCCCTGGCCCTCACCTGCCTTCTCTCACCTCCTCCCTGGCCCTCCCCTGCCTTCCATCACCTCCTCCCTGGCCCTCACCTGCCCTCCCTCACCTCCTCCCTGGCCCTCACCTGCCCCCCCTCACCTCCTCCCTGGCCCTCACCTGCCTTCTCTCACCTCCTCCCTGGCCCTCACCTGCCCTCCCTCACCCTCACCTGCCTTCTCTCACCTCCTCCCTGGCCCTCCCCTGCCCTCCCTCACCCTCACCTGCCTTCCATCACCTCCTCCCTGGCCCTCACCTGCCCCCCCTCACCTCCTCCCTGGCCCTCACCTGCCCTCCCTCACCTCCTCCCTGGCCCTCACCTGCCTTCCATCACCTCCTCCCTGGCCCTCACCTGCCTTCCATCACCTCCACCCTGGCCCTCACCTGCCCTCCCTCACCTCCTCCCTGGCCCTCACCTGCCTTCCATCACCTCCTCCCTGGTCCTCACCTGCCTTCCATCACCTCCTCCCTGGCCCTCACCTGCCCTCCCTCACCTCCTCCCTGGACCTCACCTGCCTTCCATCACCTCCTCCCTGGCCCTCACCTGCCCCCCCTCACCTCCTCCCTGGCCCTCACCTGCCTTCCATCACCTCCACCCTGGCCCTCACCTGCCCTCCCTCACCTCCTCCCTGGCCCTCACCTGCTTTCCATCACCTCCTCCCTGGCCCTCCCCTGCCTTCCCTCACCTCCTCCCTGGCCCTCACCTGCCTTCCATCACCTCCTCCTTGGCCCTCCCCTGCCTTCCATCACCTCCTCCCTGGCCCTCCCCTGCCTTCCATCACCTCCTCCCTGGCCCTCCCCTGCCTTCCATCACCTCCTCCCTGGCCCTCACCTGCCTTCCATCACCTCCTCCCTGGCCCTCACCTGCCCTCCTCCCTCACCTTCACCTGCTAGGATTTCAAAATATTGCTACAATGTATTTTTCAGCGAGTAAGTTTTGGAATCTCAACCTGAAGCGAGACAAATTTACCTGAAGACTGAATAAACTGTACAGGTGTCATAGAGGGCGGGTGGGGGGGGGGGGTTGATCTGGTGTATTTGATGAATCTGCCGAGTGTGGTGTCCTCTGTGTGTGTGTGTGTGTGTGTGTGTCCTCTGTGTGTGTGTGTGTGTCCTGGTGTGAGGCGGGTGGGGTGGTATGACTTGTATATGACTCTGGTATACTCCTGGGCCGCCAACTATCACCACTACAACTTTAAACTGGTGACCATTTACTCGTGAGCCACACAACTATACGCAACTACACCAAGTTTGTCGATTAAGAAAAACCCATGTCGCATCTCTTGTGTATTTTCAGAAGCTAGGTTAGGTTAGGATTGGTTAGGTTAGGATTGGTTATGTTAGATTAGGTTCGGTTTAAGCATGTTCAGAGAGCAAAACGGCACTTTGGAAATTCTGTCTGTCTGTCTGTCTGTCTGTCTGTCTGTTTGTGGGTCCGAAAAGTCACGTCTTCTACATATAGCAATAGATTCCGATAAAACTTGACGTGTGTGAATATAAACTAACGAGGCTTCAGAAAACTTCGATAATAATCAGCCAATCATATCCACGAGTGACTTGCTGGAGTTATAACCAAAGGCTGGCAGCGCTGTACACGTGCTCAAATTCAAAGCTTTCATGGTTGGACACAAGAGAAGTTTTATAGCTAATGATTAAGCCGCTATTAGACATCCGCTGATTTGATTGGCTGTGGTTAAATACTAATCCACAAGGACTATAGTTATGGCAGGGCGGGTGGAGCACTGGGGCAGGGTGTTAAGTCATCACACTCAAGGGGTTAAATAATTATACTCAAAGGGTTAAGTCATCGTACTGAAGAGGTTAAGTCATCGTACTGAAGAGATTAAGTCAGCATACTCAAACGCCCGTATTATTAAACAATATCTTCCCTTGAAGAGGGTCATCGTGTTTCAACCCGAGTTTTAAACTAAATGAGTCCTGAGGGACACCGCAGTACAGTACTTAACGGGGAGGTGTGGCGGTAAAATTAACTAATTCCAATATCATAAATTAATTTTATTGGAATTAGTTAATTTTACCGCCACACCTCCCCGTTAAGTACTGTACTGCGGTGTCCCTTAGGACTCATTTAGTTTAAAACTCGGGTTGAAACACGACGACCCTCTTCAAGGGAAGATGTTGTTTAATAATACGGGCGAAAGTGTTAAGTCATCGTACTCAAGAGGTTTAACAGCTTCGTTAAGTAATGCTCCTCCTTCAGGTCACCTGCTCTACCTGTCTTAAGTCATTAGTGTGTTTTCTTTACCTATTTATATACTGTTTGTGTTGTTGATGTGCCCCCCCCCCCCTTGTCCTGTGTGTGTGTGTGTGTGTGTGTGTTCCAACATTGTCGTCAACATTCTTACAGAGTCATTACACATCTACACCTCTGAGTTTATACACACACACACACACACACACACACACGCGATAATTTTAACCGTTGACTCGTCCATTCTCACGCGGTAAACAAAAGAAGTACTTCCTGTTAATTATATATAACGAGAGAGAGAGAGAGAGAGAGAGAGAGAGAGAGAGAGAGAGAGAGAGAGAGAGTGTGTGAAAACGAACGAACAACATTCATAATTTATACAGGATAAACAGAGAAGGAATTTCCGTCGTGGATTTAGCATTGTTTTGCATATGTCGCCGCTCCACAAGGTCCAGCTATTTTCACTATTTGTTAAAACGTTGATATTTTAGGTAGATATTGTCGAGGCGGAGGCAGCAACGTCGACCAGGTTGGGGAAATAGAACATCGACTGTGAATGTACACTAATGATGCTATATACCGTACTGCTTTCTGGTGCTTGAGGACGATGATCTGTTCCTTAGTTACGCTTTGCTGTTACTGTTATGCTGTGCTGTTACTGTTATGTTGTGCTGTTACTGTTATGTTGTGCTGTTACCTTTATGTTGTGTTGTTACTGTTATGTTGTGCTGTTACTGTTATGTTGTGCTGTTACTGTTATGCTATGCTGTTACTGTTATGTTGTGCTGTTACTGTTATGTTGTGCTGTTACTGTTACGCTATGCTGTTACTGTTATGTTGTGCTGTTACTGTTACGCTATGCTATATTACCCTCTGTTGTTACTGCTACACTCTACAGTAACAAGCAACGGTAAAGGGTAAATCAACACAGCCAAAAGACAACCAAGCCAGAAGTATACTGTAGACTACATCGTCCGCTACAAGATGTAATTACTACAGTAGAAATACTTATCAACAAGTTACTCATCACTGGTAGCCTGAATCCTCCCTTACGTTATATAATAAGTCCTGAGAATATTATTATACTCCTGCAGGGTTCAAATAACAATATATTTTAGTTATAATACTCTAATGCAGATTATGACACAAGATATGGGTTATATTGTAGAGATATTTCGAAAAGGGAATAACACACACACACACACACACACACACACACACACACACACTAGAACACAACATAACTCACAACTATCCAAGTGATAAGGGCAGCTCTGAGAACATCCCATCCTCCCGCCAGTGTTCAGACAACTCTCCTTCACTCTGTCGATTTATGAGAAAAAGTTGGTGGCGGTGGGTCATGACACACTCCCTCCTCCCTCCTCCCTCCTCCCTCAGGGTACAAATTCTTCTAGTCTTCTTCTTTCTAACACGGTAAGAGGCAAACCACGTCACGTTATAGTAATTAATGAGAAAACTACGTCAGGATATGGTAATTAATTAGAAAATAACGTCAAGTTACGGTAATTAATTAGAAAACAACGTCAAGTTATAGTAATTCATTAGAAAACCACGTCAGGTTACAGTAATTAATAAGAAAACCACGTCAAGTTATAGTAATTAATGAGAAAACCTCGTCAGGATATGGTAATTAATTAGAAACTACGTCAGGTTATGGCAATTAATTAGAAAACAACGTCAGGTTAGAGTAATTAATTAGAAAACCACGTCCGGTTATAGTAATTAATTAGAAAACCACGTCAGGTTTGAGTAATTAATTAGAAAACCACGTCCGGTTATAGTAATTAATTAGAAAACCACGTCAAGTTATAGTAATTAATGAGAAAACCTCGTCAGGATATGGTAATTAATTAGAAAACCACATCAGGTTAGAGTATTTAATTAGAAAACAACGTCAGGTTAGAGTAATTAATTAGAAAACAACGTCAGGTTATAGTAATTAATTAAAAAACAACGTCAAGTTATAGTAATTACAGATAAATTTAGGCTCGTGTACAGGTGTGTTCCCGTTACAGGTAAGGCCAGGTGTGTGAGTTCGTGACACACACACACACACACACACACATTCTCTGGTGGGGGGGTGACCTCATTACCTCCGCAGGTAACGAGTTCTTGAACCACAGTAATGAGGGTAATTGACGTGTGTTTAATAATGTGATTTACTAACCATTTACATTCACTATGTCTGAGTTATTGCAGTCATATCACCATCTCCCCCCCCCCACCCCAACGTTTCCCCTCACCACCCTCCCCCACCTCACCTAACCTACCTTCCCCCTCACCACCCTTCCCCCACCTCACCTGCCTCCCCTAACCTACCTTCCCCCTCACCACCCTCCCCCACCTCACCTAACCTACCTTCCCCCTCACCACCCTTCCCCCACCTCACCTGCCTCCCCTAACCTACCTTCCCCCCCTCACCACCCTCCCCTCAATTTCACCTGCCTCCCCTAACCTACCTTCCCCCTTACATACCTCCCCCACCTACCTTCTCCTCATCACCCCCCCTTCCCCCTCACCCACCTTCACCCCCCCCTATTAATAATATGACTTAATCCTTTGAGTACGAGAAGAGACAGAAGTGACTGGAGAAGTGAGAGGGGTGGTGAGAGGGGTGTTGAGAGGGGTGGTGAGAGGGGTGGTGAGAGGGAGATGAGAAAATAAATAAGAAGTGAGAGGGGAGATAAGAGGCAAGAGATGTGAGAGGTGAGAAGTGAGAGGGGAAACTGAAAAGTGAAAAGAGAAGTGGGATTCAAAAGCGGGAAGTGAGAGGTGAGAGAGGAGGGGAATGAGAGGTGAGAGAGGAGGGGAGTGAGGGGTGAGAGAGGAGGGGAATGAGAGGTGAGAGAGGAGGGGAGTGAGAGGTGAGAGAGGAGGGGAGTGAGAGGTGAGAGAGGAGGGGAGTGAGAGGTGAGAGAGGAGGGGAGTGAGAGGTGAGAGAGGAGGGGAGTGAGAGGTGTTGAGAGGAAGCAAGAGAGGTGAGAGAAGAGGGGAGTGAGAGGTGAGAGAGGAGGGGTGTGGGAGAGAGGAGGGGAGTGAGAGGGGAGAGAGGAGGGGTGTGGGAGAGAGGAGGGGAGTGAGAGGGGAGAGAGGAGTGGTGTGGGAGAGAGGAGGGGAGTGAGAGGGGAGAGAGGAGGGGTGTGGGGCGTGAAACTTAGGACAACAAATCATTTAATCAAAACAATAATTCACAAGTAATTATCGTCATTTACTTTACTTTATTTCAAACTCTGTAACCTCAATAATGTTGGTGTGTCTCGCTAAAATACATGACCTGATCTAACCTAACCTGGGATGGGTTAGGTTAGGTTGGGTCAGGATGGGCTAAGGTAAGTTACATCAGGTTAGGTTAGGTTAGGTTAGGTTAGGTTAGGACACGTTGCAACATATCAATCTATAATCTACCTGTAGTTGCTATCCTGGTCGACCTAAATCACGAGTTACTGAGTTAGTTAATTATTTAGTAAGTTAGTGGTGCAGTGAGGCGAACAGGATAAACACACACACACACACACACACACACACACACACACACACAGGAGTGTTTGTGTGTGTACAGTACAGTAAGGAGGAAGAGATGAGCACTGCAGGGAGTAGCCAGCCAGCCTTAGGGGTCCGCTGGGCTGGCCTCAACATTGTTTGAAAAATGGAAGTATTTTTCTCCACATTCTGGTGCATCTGAAAGAGAAATTCATCCTTTTTTAGTTTTCATTTAGCAGTCTTTTGTATTGTAAATTTTGGTCCTGCACTTAAGCATACAGTATTATTCATGGTATATTACTGTTATTGTTCATAATAACGAAGTGTAAACACATTAAATATATATAGTTGATAAAATTACGTTAACAAGTGGAGGCGAGAGTATTGAGTGTGTGTCCCGTCCGGCACCGCCTACTGCCGACTTGTTTTGTTTTGTTGTTTTAAATAAATAATAAAAAATAAATGACCAGGTAATATTTTATGCACAATTTGAGTTTAAAATTCCAGGGTTGAATAGTTTAGGCTTCTGACGTTCAATATTTTGTGTGCCTGAAGGTCACCTGCCAGTCAACCCTGTATGTATATATATATATATATATATATATATATATATATATATATATATATATATATATATATATATATATATATATATATATATATATATATACATATATATATATATATATATATATATATATATATAAATATATATATTTAAATATATATATTAAAGGTTATTACTTGTGTGTGTGTGTGTGTGTGTACATCAGTAGTCCGGTACTACACACATTAAACTATCGTCTTCAAACTATCACACTAGTGTTGTATGGAATATACTGTATATATGACTTAAGGTCAATAGAGGACATACGTCACGACCATTTAAGGACCAGGTCACAGATAAAGATCACCGGGTTAAAGGTCACATTCACATAACATAATGGAGCAGCAGACTCGGGGCCACACATAATGTTTTCTTTCATTTTACATTGTATTTTTTTAATCAAACTTTCTGAATGTTAAATACTGTCCAGCATTATACAACACCTGTAGAAGTGTTCACAATGATGGTTCTCAACTAACAGCACCAACCAAGGATTCCTATTACTTCATCTCAATTATTTACAACCTGAACCCTTTGAAAAACACTTCCAATGTTCCTCTCGCTACACCTGATACCCCTCCCCCCCCCCTCTCCCCCACGTTTAAAATCCCCCCTGACAGTATTCCCTCACTCTCAGCCGATAGTTAACCCCCCCTTCTCCTCCTTCACCCCCCCCCCCCCCAGGGAAATCAATTTAGCAAGCTTTCACTGGCTGGTATCCAAGTAAATCACCAGGAAAATAAACACATTTCTAATCTGCAAAAATTAAGAATGAAAAAAATAAACCTTTGAATACAACCACTTTACTCTTGTTGGGATTTATTTATTTATTTATTTTGTTTTGGTGATTGACTTTTAGTAACTAGTCCCTGATGCTATACTCTGGTGGGAGTGTATGTCGACAAGGCCACTACACTACACTACATTACACTACACTACACTGGTTCATCCAAAAAAAAAAAAAAGTAACGCAAATACCCTGAACGAAAAGTTGCATTTTAGTCAACAAACAAACACCTGGAGTATTTGGTGTTTCAATTTACTTCGACTTTTTTTTTTAGATATTTTCAGTCTCATGTTTCCAGATTAACTGTTTAGTATATTACTTTTTGGTGGACTCTGTGAACGATGATAATACAACACTAATGGTACAACAATTATGGTACAATAATTATGGTACAACACTGAAAGTACAACACTGATGATACAACACTGATGGTACAACAAAAAGATGATTGTTCCACTTCCCTGTACTAATTGTTCCACCACCGTGTACTAATTAACAACAGATCCTTTGATACACACCTGAGGACCACAACACACACGCGGAACATATTTTCAGCCTCACCAAAAATAGTTCCCAAATTAATTAATATTCATAGGAGAGCTTTATTAAAGATTTTACCTGGACAGACACTTTCAGTTTGGTTTAATCCTTCATATTATCGAAACAAACGATCCATTATAACAACAACAACCACAAAAATAACAACTATGATCTGAAATTTACAAAATTCATAGAGCGAAATTGTCCATTCCTTTAAACATCCGCATAGTGAGATTTTTAATCCCATCCGTCTCGGTAATAAAGCGAGACAATGGTGTGTGTGTGTGTGTGTGTGTGTGTGTGTGTGTGTGTGTGTGTGTGTGTGTGTGTGTCGGTAATGAAGTGAAACAAGTGAGCATCTTGTCACCTCTGTGTTAATGAGCCGACCAACTCACCGTGTTGCTCAGAGATCTTTACTGAATCACAACATAAACATACCTACCTGCTGTCCTACATTACCTGTGGGAATTAATTAGTACTTTGGTATATTTCTCTCTCCTTCTCTCACCCCCATCCCCACCACCTCTTCTGTCACCCCCACCCCCACCACCTCTTCTCTCACCCCCACCCCTCCCCTATCTCTGGCCCCTCACCCTACCCCCCCCTACCCCCCTCTCTCGCTCCAACTGATTATACTGTTTCCTTGTAATTAATTTTCAGGTCTAATACTATGAAAATTAGAATGGCGTTTTAAACTGTAATTAGCAGATAGGTGTGTGTGTGTGTGTGTGTGTGTGTGTGTGTGTGTGTGTGTGTGTGTGTGTGTGAGTGTGCTTTTCTACGTGGTTATACATACACACACACACACACACTATAAATGTCTTCCACACACACACACACACACACACACACACACACACACACACACACACACACACACACACACACACAGCTCTCTATCACCAGCATACCATGCACTCCTTCCTCCCGGGCTCTTACTTACTACACACCATCTCTCACGCCTCTTCCTTCGTGCAAGATAAAACACACATTCTCTTTCTGCTTCCTGCGAGAAAATCTTTCCCTTGAATATACCACATTATGCAACCTAACCCTTTGAGGACGTGGGTTTAGGTTAGTTTCCTCGGCTTTCTTCTTTCTTGCTTCTTCTGCTTCTTCTTGTTCTTCTTCCTCGTCTTTCTGTCCATCTTTACCTCCCTATTTGTATCTCCCTCTTTCACCCCCTCATACACTCACTCACTCCCTTACTAATACTTCCCATGCGTGTCTGTTCCTTACCCCACAGATGAGGCGACAGCTTCACTTAAACCTCACAACCTGATCAACAAATAAACTATAATTTGTTTGTCCCGTTGGCTAGTAGACACGTGGACTTCTAATAGTTTTATGTTTGCTGTTTGTTTTCGTTGTGTTTTTATTTGTTTATGTTTATTTTATGTTTGTTTTTGTTGTTTGTGTTTTTTTTACGTGTTTGTGGTTGTTGTTGTTTGTATGTGTTGTTATTTTTTGTCGTTGTTTGCTGTTGTTTTTTATGCATTTCGCTGTTTTTTCTATGTTATTTCTTTGTGTATGTGTGTGTGTGTGTGTGTGTGTGTGTGTGTGTGTGTGTGTGTGTGTGTGTGTGTGTGTGTGTGTGTGTCTATTTGTCTGTCTTTTTGAACCATTAAAATATTTCTAAAAGTCAACTAAGATAAATTAATACCAGTAATATCTAGAGGCATTTTGTTCTCTTATCTTAGGAGGAGGGCAGGATAGAGTGTGTGCCATTGAGGAAATAAGTGAGTTTCGATTTTCCGCAAACTGGCTCTTCATTACCTCCTCCTACCTACCTAACTCTCATATTTCTCCTCCAACCTCTCCTCTTCCTCCCTACCTCTCCTCCTCCTTCCTACCTCTCCTCTTCCTTCTTACTCACCTCTCTTCATTTCTCACCCCTCCTACTTCTCTTCCTTCTCCTAACTCTTCTTCCTCCTCCTCCTCTCCCCCCTCCCTCCTGCTTCTTTCTCCTATCCCTACGTCTCTTCCTCCTCCTTACTCACCCACGGTGCCTTCTCATCCTACTCTTCTTCCTCCTATTCCTACCTCTTTTTCTCCTCCTCTTCTTCTCCCACCTTCCTTCCCTTCCTCCCCCTACCCCCTCCTCCGCCTCCTGAATAACACAACAAACATACACCGGGACCTAACTCAAAGGCCCCTACGTTAAAAATCATCAGTCTCCCAGGCACTAGTACAAGGCTCCCCACTACACTACACAGGGAAGAATCTCAGCTACAACCATCACTATTTTGGTCCTCGTGTTGTGTGACGTGGCTTGAGGGTGTGTGTGTGTGTGTGTGTGGGTGTGTGTGTGTAGAAGACGTTTATAGTGGTTGTATGTCACGTTATACATACACGCATACACATTGTAAAACGTCTTACACACACACACACACACACACACACACACACACACACACACACACATCCTCAACTCAGTAAAGAAAATTTTACTTACGATTATTTAAGGTTCCAGAAGTGTGACTGTGTATGTCTGTCTGTCTGTCCATCCGTCTACTGTATTTGGAAGTACAGTACGTGTATGCATGGAGAGCGGTGGTCGGGTGGATACAGCACTCGCCTTCAGTTCCAAGGGGTCGGTGGTTCGATTCCCAGGGCGCTCCCAGTTCACCCAGCTGTAAATGGATTCCTTTGTTTACAACTTGATATACAGATAGATAGATATATAGATAGATGGAAAGACAGTCAGACAGAGAGATAGATGTAGACAGTGGGACAGACACGAGAAACAGAATTAACGTCACAGATAAACAAGAGCAAACAATAAACAAATAAATAAGTAAAGATATAAATAAACAAATAAATACATAAATGAAAAGGTAAATAAACAAAAGAATAAAACAAAATCACATTAAACACCAATTAAAAAAAAATATATATAAATATTTTGGTTCACAAGCCGTCATGGACCTGGCCCAACCAAAACTATAGTAGTATATGTATCACGGATTATGATTGGCTCTCAGCTTTACATCCCAGCTAATCACAGAAGCACCTTATCTCTCGTGTCCCGCCCCCATCCCTCCCCTTCCCACTAATACCCCTCCCTCCCTCCCTCCCCCCTCATTCCCTAGTGGGTAATGTTGGTACACAGGTAGACACAGGTAAAATAAATGATAAATGAAACAGGTAAATGACATATCATTTTTGACTGTAGTATTACTAGTCACCAAACATTTTATTATTATTATTTTTGACGCTGTGGCAACCTGTAAGCAGTATGATGGTGTTAGTAGTACAGTGTATAGTGTATAGTGGTTATAGTGTATAGTGCAGGTGTATTTAGGTATAGTGTATAATATATAGTATGTAGGTGTATAGTGTATTAGGTTGTAATAAAGGACTACACAGGTAAAGCCGAGAGGTCAGGGATCACAGGTAGAGAGAGAGAGAGAGAGAGAGAGAGAGAGAGAGAGAGAGAGAGAGAGAGAGAGAGAGAGAGAGAGAGAGAGAGGTTAAGGTAAGTTAAGGGCTCAGCAGCACGGTACGGGAGGAGAGGGATGGAGGGAGAATGAAGGAAGGAAAGAAGGAAGGAGAAGGAGGGAGAAAGGGGTGGAGGAGATCACTCACTCACTGTACAAGAAGAGAGAGACAATCTGAGAACACCCCTTTAAAACCTCACTACTGTACACTGAAGGGAAGGAAGGAGGGAGGAAGGAGAGGGAGGGAAGGAGAGAGGGAGGGAAGAAGGGAGGGAAGGGAAGGAGGGAGGGAGGGGAGGAGGGAGGGAGAGAGGGATGTGGGGTCACTCACACTGTACACTGAAGGGAAGGGAGGAGGGAGGAAGGAGAGGGAGGGAAGGAGAGAGGGAGGGAAGAAGGGAAGGAAGGGAAGGAGGGAGGGAGAGATGGATGGGGGGTCACTCACACTGTACACTGAAGGGAAGGGAGAGAGAGAAGGAGGGAGGGAGGGAGGGAGGGAGGGAAGGATGGAGGAAGGAGGGAGGGAATGAGGAATGGAGGGAATGAGGAATGAGGAACGGATGGAGGGAGGGTCACACACACTGTACACTGGAGGGACACACCAGCATTCTCTCCGGTATACAAGACAATC
This sequence comes from Homarus gammarus, assembly GCA_958450375.1. Taxonomy (NCBI): domain Eukaryota; kingdom Metazoa; phylum Arthropoda; class Malacostraca; order Decapoda; family Nephropidae; genus Homarus; species Homarus gammarus. The sequence continues at coordinate 249,464 of CAUDMG010001627.1, read as the reverse complement.
CAATTTAACACTGCCGTTCCTAGCCTCTTTGATTAGTTTACATTATATTTAAGTGTGTGTGTGTGTGTGTGTGTGTGTGTGTGTGTGTGTGTGTGTGTGTGTGTGTGTGTGTGTGTGTGTCCCCGGAGACTCTCATGAGGCAAAACATAATAATACCAAATCATATCACAGAGCTTAATTGCCTCAGGTGTTACAGGTGAGCTCAGCTTTATACGGTTCTTTGGGTGAATTACAGTGACCTAACCCTTGTGAGTATAATAAATTATCCCCAAGTGTAGTGTAGCTAACAGTACGTGTGAAGGCCGTACAGTACGTGAAAAGGCCGTACAGTACGTGTGAAGGCCGTACAGTACGTGTGAAGGCCGTACAGTACGTGAGAAGGCCGTACAGTACGTGAGAAGGCCATACAGTACATGTGAAGGCCGTACAGTACGTGAGAAGGCCGTACAGTACGTGAAAAGGCCGTACAGTACGTGTGAAGGCCGTACAGTACGTGAAAAGGCCGTACAGTACGTGTGAAGGCCGTACAGTACGTGTGAAGGCCGTACAGTACGTGAGAAGGCCGTACAGTACGTGTGAAGGCCGTACAGTACGTGTGAAGGCCGTACAGTACGTGAGAAGGCCATACAGTACATGTGAAGGCCGTACAGTACGTGAGAAGGCCGTACAGTACGTGTGAAGGCCATACAGTACGTGTGAAGGCCGTACAGTACGTGTGAAGGCCATACAGTACGTGTGAAGGCCATACAGTACGTGAGAAGGCCGTAGGGACCATGGGAGGGCCAAGTATTATTACACAACACATTTCGCCAGGAGATAATTTCATTACCCTAACGCTCACAGCTACAGTAAATGTGTTAAACTCACCGTTAAGGAAGACAATCTCTGGATGAAAGCTAACGAGAGAATTAGACAATTATCATGGAGCTTAACTAGCCAGCAGCAGGTTCCAGTCAACACCGGCAGGGGGGGTGGGGGAGGGGGAGAGTAGGGGAGGGGGAAGGAGGGAAGGGGGGGTTATTCCAGACGGGTGGCCACCAGGGACTCACTCCAGCTCAGTCCTGGGATATCACACACCTCCAGTCTCTTCCTCCTCCTGCTGGAACGTGTGGATTTCTGGAACACTGGAAGCTCCTTTACCTCCATCTAACCTAAACCTAACCGAATCTAACCTAACTTAAACAAACCTAACCTAATCTCATCTAAGTTAACCTAACCTCACTAAACCAAACATAACCTAACCTCACCTCACATAACCTAACCTCAACTCACTTGTCATCAGTCAACAACCTCTCCTTCTCCCTTACTTCCCTCCCCCCTTTTCCCTTCCATTTAATCCTCCTCTCTCTTCCTTTTCCTCCCCCTCTCTCTCCCTTGTTATTTCTTGTTCCTCTCCCTTCCTTTCCTCCTCTCTCTTCTCCTACACCCTTCCGTTTCAACCTGCCCCCACTCTCTCATCACCCACCCCACCCTCTAACTCCCCCTCTCCCCACCTCCTACCTCTCCCTGACACCCACCTCCCCCTCACCCCCACCTACCCCTCATCCTCACCCCCCTGACCCCCACCTCCCCCTGACCCCCACCTCCCCCTCACCTCCCCCTCACCCTCACCTCCCCCTGACCCCCACCTCCCCCTGACCCCCACACCCCCCTGACCCCCACCTCCCCCTCACCCCCACCTCCCCCTCACCCCCACCACCCCCTGACCCCCACCCCCCACCTCTCCCCCCCCCCGAGCATGAGGTCTCTCGGGGGCCACTATCTACCTCACAACACTCTTCCTCTGTGAGTTTTACGAGGCTTATGAAATACTTCCACCTTGATGAAGACTTATACCTCATTGTAGTGCTGGAGGCTTATAGTGGTGCTGGAGGCTTATTGTTTATAGTGGTGGTGAGGGCTTATAGTGGTGCTGGAGGCTTATAGTGGTGCTGGAGGCTTATTGTTTATAGTGGTGGTAAGGGCTTATAGTGGTGCTGGAGGCTTATAGTGTTGCTGGAGGCTTATTGTTTATAGTGGTGGTGAGGGCTTATGATAGTGCTAAGGACTTATAACTATGTTGAAGTCTAATAAATTATAGTGGTAAGAAAATTAAGTGAACAACCCACATACATTCTCATAAGTGCACAACCCCCCCCCCCCCCCCCCCACACACACACACACATATATATTCCCATAATGCTTCACGTCACAGCCATCATAATGTCACCATCATCTATACACTCACATCACCATAAATTACACACTTGAGCTACTTAACCTAATCTAACCAAACCAAAGTAAAACTAACCTAACTTAACCTAACCTAACCTAACCCTGGCAGTAAAGAATGGTAGTCATCCTCCTCCTCCTTCCACAATACAACAGAACACAATACAACAGAACACAATACAACACAATACAATACAATACAACACAACACATGGGGTCAATCTTGGTCGCATGCAGAGTAAGGAAGAAAGGTTGTTAATACACACACACACACACACACACACACACACACACACACACACACACACACACACACACACACACACACACACACACACGTTGTTATGCAAATTACACCAGGAAACCAATTCTAGCCATGACAATTCAACAGTCACTATAAAACTCTTGAGACACTCTAAAGGGGCAAATGGAAATAAAGGAAATAGCTCTTGTATGTATATTAACTCGATACTTAGCTGAATATGTGTCTGTCTGCGTGATTCTTTTTTTTTTTTACTTAATATTTGTGGTTTTGTGTCGGGTCGTTGGGAAGTGAAGAGTTGGCTGTTAAATTAGATTGGAAATTTGTGTCTAGAGAGAGAGAGAGAGAGAGAGAGAGAGAGAGAGAGAGAGAGAGAGAGAGAGAGAGAGACAAACAAATAGACAGACACAGAGAGAATCTATTATTACTCAAGCCTTATTCCAGTGTACGAACTTAAGCGTGGACCATTTGAGTGAAAGCCGTGCAGGATTGCCACCATTAACTCGCCCTTAGTGGGATCCTGGCGGCCATATAAAGGTGTTGGGAGACAAAGGAAGATCGTCAGCAGGTATGAGCGATGGAATCCAATCCTCTATTCTCTCGTGTTAGTTGTCACCCGTTACTCACCACCACCACCACACTACACTGGGGTAGATGAGGCAAGCACAGCACAGCAGGATCACAGTGTCTGATGGTTCTGGCAATCCAATCTTGGAAACTGAATATCACAGCTGATATATGGAGTTGTCTCTCCCTCACTACCACTACACTTGAGGACTGTAATCTGTAAATATGGTTTATCTGAGTCGCCTCTCCAATACAACAACAACTTTTGCCATGTTCTCACGACACAACACAACAACAACCTTTTACCATGTTCTCACGACACAACACAACAACAACCTTTTACCATGTTCTCACGACACAACACAACAACAACCTTTTACCATGTTCTCACGACACAACACAACAACAACCTTTTGCCATGTTCTCACGACACAACACAACACACTAATAATTTCCACCCTTCTGACCAATCACTCTTGGCCTGAGACTCACTTCCAGGTGTCTTCACTACCCACGTATAATACACACAACTGCTGCCAACTGGATCAGGTAAGCAAGTGTAGCAAGCTGGAGTACAAGTGACCTATAGGCAAAGACTGCTGATAGTTTTGGCTGTCTATTACATACATACATACATACAAACATACATACATACATACATACATACATACATGCATACATACCATACATACATGCATACATACCATACATACATACATATATACGTACACAAGAATTTTAAAGATAATGACAAACTCGGTGTCAATAAGCTACCAGCTGAGTTTACGGTGAAGATTATGTTGTGAGGGCAGGGGGGAGGTAGAGGCCAGGGCAGGGGAGGAGGTAGAGGCCAGGGCAGGGGAGGAGGTAGAGGTGAGGAAGTAGAGGTCAGGGCAGGGGAGGAGGTAGAGGCCAGGGCAGTGGAGGAGGTAGAGGTCAAGGCAGGGAAGGAGGTAGAGGCCAGGGCAGGGGAGGAGGTAGAGGCCAGGACAGTGGAGGAGGTAGAGGTCAGGGCAGGGGAGGAGGTAGAGGTCAGGGCAGGGGAGGAGGTAGAGGCCAGGGCAGTGGAGGAGGTAGAGGTCAAGGCAGGGAAGGAGGTAGAGGCCAGGGCAGGGGAGGAGGTAGAGGCCAGGGCAGGGGAGGAGGTAGAGGTCAGGGCAATGGAGGAGGTAGAGGCCAGGGCAGGGGAGGAGGTAGAGGTCAGGGCAGGGGAGGAGGTAGAGGCCAGGGCAGTGGAGGAGGTAGAGGTCAAGGCAGGGGAGGAGGTAGAGGCCAGGACAGTGGAGGAGGTAGAGGTCAGGGCAGTGGAGGAGGTAGAGGTCAGGGCAGGGGAGGAGGTAGAGGCCAGGACAGTGGAGGAGGTAGAGGCCAGGACAGTGGAGGAGGTAGAGGTCAGGGCAGGGGAGGAGGTAGAGGCCAGGACAGTGGAGGAGGTAGAGGCCAGGACAGTGGAGGAGGTAGAGGCCAGGGCAGTGGAGGAGGTAGAGGCCAGGGCAGCGGAGGAGGTAGAGGCCAGGACAGTGGAGGAGGTAGAGGTCAGGGCAGTGGAGGAGGTAGAGTTCAGGGCAGGGGAAGAGGTAGAGGCCAGGACAGTGGAGGAGGTAGAGGCCAGGACAGTGGAGGAGGTAGGTCAGGGCAGTGGAGGAGGTAGAGGTCAGGGCAGGGGAGGAGGTAGAGGCCAGGACAGTGGAGGAGGTAGAGGCCAGGACAGTGGAGGAGGTAGAGGTCAGGGCAGGGGAGGAGGTAGAGGCCAGGACAGTGGAGGAGGTAGAGGTCAGGGCAGGGGAGGAGGTAGAGGCCAGGACAGTGGAGGAGGTAGAGGTCAGGGCAGTGGAGGAGGTAGAGGTCAGGTCAGTGGAGGAGGTAGAGGCCAGGGCAGTGGAAGAGGTAGAGGCCAGGACAGCGGAGGAGGTAGAGGTCAGGGCAGGGGAGGAGGTAGAGGCCAGGACAGTGGAGGAGGTAGAGGTCAGGGCAGTGGAGGAGGTAGAGGCCAGGGCAGCGGAGGAGGTAGAGGCCAGGGCAGCGGAGGAGGTAGAGGTCAGGGCAGTGGAAGAGGTTAGGGACCAGGGCAGTGGAGGAGGTAGAGGCCGGGAGGTAGAGGCCGGGTCTCCCTGAAGGACCCCTCTGGCCGCCCAGCACAAATCTTAAAATTTATCACCGTAATTCCGTGTTTATGTCGGGCAGCGGTGGGCGGCGCCTCACAGACTCTCTCACCCTGCAGGAGTTATTGTTCGCCGGACGATCCTCTCCTTCCTTCGCCAGATCAGCCTTCCTTCCTTCCATCGTTAGACGATTCTCTCCTTCCTTCGCCAGACGATATTCTTCCTTCGCCAAATCAGCCTTCCTTTCTTCCTTCACCAGACGACCCTTCCTTCACCAGACGACCCTACCTTCAACAGACGACCCTTCCTTCACCAGACGACCCTTCCTTCACCAGACGACCCTTCCTTCACCAGATGACCTTTCCTTCACCAGACGACCCTACCTTCACGACTTCTCCCTCACCAGGATAAGTTACAACTCACACACTTACAGTACTATGAAAACACCCGACAAAATTGATGGTACGGTTTACCTATGATGGCGCCCTTAACTTTACTGGCTACAGGTTAAGGAGTCAACCTTAACCCCGTCTTTATATAAGCTCTATACCCCCCCCCCCCCACGCCATCTCCCCACCCACGCCGTTAATGCTCTGGTGGGCCAAACACAGAGCCGGCCAGACACAACACTACAGAGCCGGCCAGACACAACACTACAGAGCCGGCCAGACACAACACTACAGAGCCGGCCAGACACAACACTACAGAGCCGGCCAGATACAGCACTACAGAGCCGGCCAGACACAACACTACAGAGCCGGCCAGACACAACACTACAGAGCCGGCCAGATACAGCACTACAGAGCCGGCCACATGTAGAACAGTTTTTATAGGCTAACCCCATTGTGATCATCCATTCGCTACAATGTTAACACTCAGCCTTCCTCCTGCTGAACTGGAATGTTGAGAGACATACATACATACATACATACATGCAATACATCTCTCCCTTCACATTTCTACTAAACAGATGCTCTCTCTCTCTCTCTCTCTCTCTCTCTCTCTCTCTCTCTCTCTCTCTCTCTCTCTCTCTCTCTCTCTCTCAGGTACTCCCTTGAATAAAACTCCTGAAGCAATTTAACTTGTGGCAGATTCTTCTTCAGTTAAATTAGCCAGAGAGTAAAACACTTTCTTTTACGATGGTCACAACACGTCACACTGGGCTCCTCATAGAACTACTAACATCTTCAATCTTTTACAGCTACTTAACAACTATTTTACAACTATGTACAACTATTTTACAATTACTGTACTTTACAACTATTTTACAACTACTTAACAACTATTTTACAACTCCTGCGCTTAACAACTATTTCTACAACTATGTACAACTATTTTACAACTATGTACAACTATTTTACGACTCCTTAACAACTATTTTACAACTACTTAACAATTATTTCTACAATTACTTAACAACTATTTCTACAACTACTTAACAACTATTTCTACAACTACTTAACAACTATTTCTACAACTACTTAACAACTATTTCTCCAACTACTTAACAACTATTTCTACAACTACTTAACAACTTATCACCGGTCTTATATAACACTACCATATTGTTTACACTCTACGACCCAAACTTTATGTATGTTGTTTACTTGTTTCAAATCTAACTTAAAATCACACTGATAATGTTAAAAAAAACAAAAAAAAAAAAACATTATTCTAACATCGTAGTAAAAAAAAAAAAGATCTTTGTGTTTTAACTTTCTCAGTGTGACACAGCCCCTTTGACTTAAGCCAGCTGGGTATAAGATGGCTTAACCCCTTGAGCATATTGGCTTAATCCCTTGAGCACAGAGACGTAATCCCT
>CAUDMG010001627.1:215000-240000 GCA_958450375.1 Homarus gammarus | reverse complement strand
TCACTCCGTCTCACTTAACCTAACCTAACCTAACCTAACCTAACCTAACCTAACCTAACCTATCCTAACCTAACCTAACCTAACCTATCGTTACTCTGTTTCACTTGATTGTGTACACTGTCTCCTTATACGATGCTGACTATAACACCTTGAGTACGATGCTGGCTATAACACCTTGAGTACGACGCTGACTGTAACACCTTGAGTACGATGCTGACCATAACCCCTTGAGTACGATGCTGACTATAACACCTTGAGTACGACGCTGACTGTAACACCTTGAGTACGGTGCTGACCATAACCCCTTGAGTACGATGCTGACTATAACACCTTGAGTACGACGCTGACTGTAACACCTTGAGTACGATGCTGACCATAACCCCTTGAGTACGATGCTGACTATAACACCTTGAGTACGATGCTGACTATAACACCTTGAGTACGATGCTGACTGTAACACCTTGAGTACGACGCTGACCATAACACCTTGAGTACGATGCTGACTGTAACACCTTGAGTACAACGCTGACCATAACCCCTTGAGTACGATGCTGACTATAACACCTTGAGTACGATGCTGACTATAACACCTTGAGTACGATGCTGACTATAACACCTTGAGTACAACGCTGACCATAACACCTTGAGTACGATGCTGACTATAACACCTTGAGTACGATGCTGACTATAACACCTTGAGTACGATGCTGACTTGAGTTAGACGCTGACTTTAACACCTTGAGTACGATGCTGGCTTCAGTACGATGCTGGCTTCAGTACGACCATGACCATAACCCCTTGAGTACGATGCTGACTGTAACACCTTGAGTACGACCCTGACCATAACCCCTTGAGTACGACGCTGACTGTAACACCTTGAGTACAACGCTGACCATAACCCCTTGAGTACGACGCTGACTGTAACGCCTTGAGTACGACGCTGACCATAACCCCTTGAGTACGACCCTGACCATAACACCTTGAGTACGATGCTGACTGTAACACCTTGAGTACGACCCTGACCATAACCCCTTGAGTACGACGCTGACTGTAACACCTTGAGTACAACGCTGACCATAACCCCTTGAGTACGACGCTGACTGTAACGCCTTGAGTACGACGCTGACCATAACCCCTTGAGTACGATGCTGACTATAATACCTTGAGTACGACCCTGACCATAACCCCTTGAGTACGATGCTGACTATAACACCTTGAGTACGATGCTGACTATAACACCTTGAGTACGATGCTGACTATAACACCTTGAGTACGATGCTGACTATAACACCTTGAGTACGATGCTGACCATAACACCTTGAGTACGATGCTGACCATAACACCTTGAGTACGACGCTGACCATAACCCCTTGAGTACGATGCTGACCATAACACCTTGAGTACGATGCTGACTGTAACACCTTGAGTACGATGCTGACTGTAACACCTTGAGTACGATGCTGACTGTAACACCTTGAGTACGACCCTGACCATAACCCCTTGAGTACGACCCTGACCATAACACCTTGAGTACGACCCTGACCATAACCCCTTGAGTACGACCCTGACCATAACACCTTGAGTACGACGCTGACTGTAACACCTTGAGTACGACGCTGACCATAACACCTTGAGTACGATGCTGACTGTAACACCTTGAGTACGATGCTGACTGTAACACCTTGAGTACGACCCTGACCATAACCCCTTGAGTACGACCCTGACCATAACACCTTGAGTACGACCCTGACCATAACCCCTTGAGTACGACCCTGACCATAACACCTTGAGTACGACGCTGACTGTAACACCTTGAGTACGACGCTGACCATAACCCCTTGAGTACGACGCTGACTGTAACACCTTGAGTACGACGCTGACCATAACCCCTTGAGTACGATGCTGACCATAACACCTTGAGTACGACGCTGACCATAACCCCTTGAGTACGACGCTGACTGTAACACCTTGAGTACGACGCTGACTATAACCCCTTGAGTACGATGCTGACTGTAACACCTTGAGTACGACGCTGACCATAACCCCTTGAGTACGACGCTGACTGTAACACCTTGAGTACGACGCTGACTATAACCCCTTGAGTACGATGCTGACTATAATACCTTGAACACGATGCTGAGTTCAATGATGCTCAGAACCCTTTGAGTACAAGAATCAACAGGTAACTACAATCAACAGGTGTGACAGGTCCGTGGGGAAGGGTTGCGTTGTGTAGTGTGGCGCTGTGTGGTGTGGCGCTGTGTAGTGTGGCGCTGTATAGTGTGGCTGTTGTATAGTGTGACGCTGTATAGTGTGGCGCTGTATAGTGTGGCGCTGTATAGTATGGCGCTGTGTAGTGTGGCGCTGTATGTTGTGGCTCTGTATAGTGTGGGACTGTGCAGTGTGGCGCTGTATAGAGTGACGCTGAGTTGTGTGGCGCTGTATAGTATGGCGCTGCGTAGTGTGGCGCTGCGTAGTGTGGCGCTGCACAGTGTGGCGCTGTATAGTATGGCGCTGTATAGTGTGGCGCTGTATAGTGTGGCGCTGTATAGTATGGCGCTGCGTAGTGTGGCGCTGTATAGTGTGGCGCTGTATAGAGTGGCGCTGTATAGTATGGCGCTGTGTAGTGTGGGGCTGTGGCGAGGAGAGTGACACTTTAATACCGGTACTGATAGCTGTAAGGAGACGACAGATTGAAAGTGTCCACATGACAAATTGAGTGATAGAAGCAAGGGAAAGAGAGAGAGAGAGAGAGAGAGAGAGAGAGAGAGAGAGAGAGAGAGAGAGAGAGAGAGAGAGAGAGAGAGAGAGAGAGAGAGAGAGAGAGACCATTATCAAACCATCTCAAGTTAATAAAGGTTGCCAAGATTGGTTTAATTTGATACTGTTAACATGGACAAAAAGCCTTTACGAGGCAACAATAAAAGGAGCGACTATTATCCCTGTGTAGTGTAGTGTAGTGTAGTGTAGTGCAGTGTAGTGTAGTGTAGTGTAGTGTAGTGTAGTGCAGTGTAGTGTAGTGTAGTGTAGTGTAGTGCAGTGCAGTGTAGTGTAGTGTAGTGTAGTGCAGTGCAGTGTAGTGTAGTGTAGTGTAGTGTAGTGTAGTGTAGTGTAGTGTAGTGTAGTGTAGTGTAGTGCAGTGTAGTGTAGTGTAGTGTAGTGTAGTGTAGTGTAGTGCAGTGTAGTGTAGTGCAGTGTAGTGTAGTGTAGTGTAGTGCAGTGTAGTGTAGTGTAGTGTAAACAATACTTATAATGTAAATATATCTTGAGTCTTTCATTATTTTCCATTATCAAAAGGAGTCTATTAAAGGTAATTTAATTATTCATCAATGATAGATACAGGCAGGTGGAAAGGTAGGCAGCAAGGCAGGCAGGCAGGCAGGCAGGTGGAAAGGCAGGCAGCAAGGCAGGCAGGCAGGCAGGCAGGCAGGTAGGTGGAAAGGCAGGCAGCAAGGCAGGCAGGCAGGCAGGCAGGCAGGCAGGCAGGTAGGTGGAAAGGCAGACAGCAAGTCAGGCAGGCAGGCAGGCAGGCAGGCAGGCAGGTGGGCAGGCAGGCAGGCAGGCAGGCAGGCAGGCAGGCAGGTGGACAGAAAACAAGGTAGGCAGGTGGACAGAAAACCAGACAGGCAGGCAGGCAAGCAGTCAGGTGGACAGGCAGGCAGGAAACCAGGCAAGCAGGCAGGGAAGCAGGCAGCAAGGCAGGTAGGCAGGCAAGCCGGCAAGCAGACAGGGAAGCAGACAGGGAAGCAGGCAGGGAAGCAGACAGGCAGGTCACCTCTCGTTTACACACCAATATCATAAAACTTTCACATTACGAGAGTTTCCTTTGATGCCCCCACTGGCGGTCGTCCCCCCCAAGGAGACCAGCCTCCACTAATTATACCCTAATAGCTCTAATAACACTCAATTATGCCTTTGATCAGCGAGGCGGAGGAGCTGTTCCACCAGTCCCCTGTTCCTCAAGAGTAAAAAAGAAAAATATTAAACGTCATTTGGTTCAGTCAATCCCTCTGCTAGACAATGGACCGTGTTACTGTATCGTGGTGTTCGTATAGGTGAATGAACAGGTGTGTTTATCAGTGAGTAACATAAGAGTACTGGTGACATTCATACAGGTATAATGAACGTAAAATATTGCTACTTACACACACACACACACACACACACACACACACACACACACACACACACACACACACACACACACACACACACACACACACACACACACACACACACACACCTGCAAATTACAACTGATAATTAAACACCCCCTAGTTAATGTTAGGTTAGGTGAAGGTGGTGGTTGTGGTAGTGGGGTCTTCGAGGTGAGGGAAGGAGGAGGAGGAAGAGGTGGAGGAAGAAGAGGAGTAAGAGAAAGAGGAGGAGGAGGAGGAGGAGGAGGAGGTCATCCTCTCCCTGGGGTATACACCTCGACGATAAGAGCAACAAGGACCACATTAGTGCGTTTATTGCCAGAAATTATCGTCCCTTTCCTCCCCCCTCCCCTCTACTCCCTCCCATGCCCCCCCCCTACTCCTTCCCCTGCCCCCCCTCCCCTCTACTCCCTCCCCTGCTCCCCCTCCCCTCTACTCCCTCCCCTGCCCCCCATCCCCTCTACTCCCTCCCCTGCCCCCCCTGCTCCCCCTCCCCTCTACTCCCTCCCCTGCCCCCCATCCCCTCTACTCCCTCCCCTGCTCCCCTCCCCTCTACTCCCTCCCCTGCCCCCCTCCCCTCTACTCCCTCCCCTGCTCCCCCTCCCCTCTACTCCCTCCCATGCCCCCCTCCCCTCTACTCCCTCCCCTGCCCCCCCTCCCCAAGTGTGAAGGTAAACAAGATCAAGAAGCCAATAAGACTGAGATTACCAGCTAGATCCTCCCCTCCCTACCCCCCCCTCTCCCTCCTCTCCCCCCCCCTCTCCCTCCTCTCCCACCTTTGTTTTCAATTGTGCGCGAAATGTAATGGGCTAATGGTAATGCCTGTAAGAGTGTGAGGCTGGGAGGGGTGAGCTTGGAGTGTGTCTGTCCCTCCCTCTCTTCTTCCTTCCTACCTTCTCCCTCTCTCTCTCTCTCTCTCCTTCCTTTCCTCCCTCTCTCTCTCTCTCTCCCACTCCTTTCATCCCTATATCTCTCACTCCTTTTCTCTCTCCCTCCCTCTCACTACCTCACCCCCCCCTCCCTCCCTCCCCCCTTAATGGCACGGAAAAACATCTGGACAAAAACGTTCTCCATGTCGCCTGCCTGACCCAAAGTATCTTGTGTGGAGGGGTGTGGGGAGGTGTGGAGGGTGAGTGGAGGGAAGTGGAGGGAGGTGGAGGGTGTGAGGGGGCCATGAGGGGGTGTGGGGGTGTGTGAGTGGAGGGAAGTGGAGGGAGAGACAGACAGAGAGAGAGAGAGGTGTAGATCTCGTCACAGTCAGCCGCTTACTTTTATCAGAACACTGAGCTAAGCACTGTCTATAAAGTGCTTGGACGTGTCGTGTGTGTGTGTGTCGTGTGTCGTGTGTGTGTGTGTGTGTGTGTGTGTGTGTGTGTGTGTGTGTGTGTGTGTGTGTGTGTGTGTGTGTGTGTGTGTGTGTGTGTTCTTGTCCTCGTAAAAGTTAAAAACATGTTCGGGATTCAGTTTGCACAAGCCGGAGCGGAAGTGGAGCAGGAGTAGAAGGGAGGAATAGCACGAGGAGGACGAGGACGAGGAGGACGAGGACGAGGATGAGGATGAGGAAGAGAAAGAAGAGCAAGGAGGAGTAACACCTGTGAGTTGTTAATACCAGGCAGCAAGACTCACTTAGTACATGTTCCAACCCTGCAATCGAAAATCCCCTTCCCTGCCACCCACCCTCTCATCACCCCCCCCCCCCCTCCCCCCTTTCCCTCGTCCACCCCTGATAAGCAAGTAAACAATATATTTTCAGTACAAGTGAATGACAGGTCAATCAGCTCCCACCTGTCCGTCCCTCCGTCCGTCCGTCCACCAGTTACCAGTCAGTGTCAATCAAGTAACAGTCGCTGCTGAATCACAAATGTTTCTGAACTGTTGAGGAATTTTTTGGACTCACACACACACACACACAGTACATCAAGATGACGTCACCTAATCCTAACCTAACCTAACCTAACCTAACCTAACCTAACCTAACCTAACCCAACCTAACCTAACCTAACCTAACCTAACCTAACCCAACCCAACCTAACCTAACCTAACCTAACCTAACCTAACCTATCTTAACTTAACCTAACTTAACCTTTGTTTATTTGTTTGTTTGTTTATTTTAAATCGTACTCATGACACGTACTCATCTTCCTCTATAGTACTCATGTCTCAAGTACTAACTCTAACCATATTATCAATCCGATCAATCGTTACCTATCCATGTTTCGTTATGAAGCAGTTGACATCCAATCACCGGGTTAATCCTTGAGTCAGATAATATTTTACATTTTCAACAATCAATCCGTCATCAGTCTTGAGGAACCAATCACTGTGTGTGTGTGTGTGTGTGTGTGTGTGTGTGTGTGTGTGTGTGTGTGTGTGTGTGTGAGATGTCTGAACCTAAAATATATACTACTACCATTAGAAACACCACGAACGTCATCTTCACACACACACACACACACACACACACCTACGACCCGCTGATATAAATCCCATAAGACTTTGCTTAATTTGCTGAGACTCTTTCAACAAGTAGATGACATCACGTAACACCTTTCCAATAAGAACACCTGCACGAGAGTAACACCTGCCCAAAAATAACACCTGCACGAGAGTAACACCTGTTCAACAATAACACCTGCACGAGAGTAACCTGTCTAACAATAACACCTGTCCAACAATAACACCTGTCCAACAATAACACGTACACAATAAGGACACCTGCACGATAAAACTTTAGTGTGACTCGCCTCTTGCCCCGTACACCTGTCAGTCATCCTGTCAGCACAGAAGCCGGAGAAAATTGCAACAAATTTTACCTATTTTATTTTCCTCAACAATTTATCTTGTTTTTATTAGTTATTAATTTATTTGTATGTTTATGTCTATTTTTTATTGTTTTATTTACTTTACAGTGTGTGTGTGTGTGTGTGTGTGTGTTAATCCATTACTGTATTCCATTTACTTATTAAAATACGTATTGCTTCCTCCCATGTTTCCAATCACTTATTTCCGTATTTACTTATTTTTCTAATCCCCTATTCGCGTATTTACTTATATTTCCAATTACTTATTCACGTATTTACTTATTTTTCCAATCACTTATTCAGGTACTTACTTATTTTTCCAATCAGTTACCTATTCATTTTTCCAGTCACTTGCATCTCAGGCCATCAGGTACAGGGATAAAATATTCAAACAGTTCTGGACCCCTGAGGTAAAATTTCCTCTCGTCTCCCCCTTCTGAAGACACGTAAGTCCCGGGGGTCCTGTATAAAAACTTCTTCAGGTGTCCGAGATGTTACAGGTTTTCCGCCAGGGTGGAAGAAGAAGTGTTACAGAACGTCATGGTATAAAAATAAAAAGTTAAGTTTGATTTGATTTGATTAGGTTAGGTTAGGTTAGGTTAGGTTAGATTAGGTTTGGTTAGGTTAGGTTTGGTTAGGTTTGGTTAGGTTAGGTTAGGTTAGGTTAGGTTAGGTTTGGTTTGGTTTGGTTTGGTTAGGTTAGGTTTAGGTTAGGTTAGGTTTGGTTTGGTTAGGTTAGATTAGAGTTAAAGTTTATAATTATCTGGTGAAATAAACTAGGGTTTTTAATAATCAGGTAAATATTTTTTTTTCTTTCTATCTGTCTCTATAGATCTGTTATTAAACGTCATAAAGGTAGGTGTTAGGTGTAGGTGTGTGTTACCTACATGAACGTGGGACAGTCAGCTTTAATACACTCTACGGCAGCCACACATAAGCTCATCTAACTCACTAAATACATCAGTTTATGCAGTGTCGAGTTGTGTTAAGTTGGCCAAACAGGACCCAGCAGACAGTGCTAGCAGACAAACAACCCGGCAGACACACAAACCCGCCAGACAAACAACCCGGCAGACAGGACCCGGCAGACAGGAGCCAGCAGTCACCACCAACAACCACTATCTTCACCCACCACCATCATCACCACCACCACCATCACCATCACAACCACCATCACCATCACACCCACCACCACCTTCACACCCACCACCACCATCACCACCACCACCATCACCACCACCACCACCATAACCATCACACCCACCACCATCACCACCACCACCACCGCCACCACACCCACCACCACCATCACCACCACCACCACACCCACCACCACCATCACCACCACCACCATCACCACCACCACCATCACCACCACCCACCACCACCACCATCACCACCACCACACCCACCACCACCACCACCACCCACCACCACACCCACACCCACCACCATCACAACAGGACAGCCCAGGATTGTATATCGACAAACTGTCCCGGAGTTGCAAAAAAATTAAATAAAACTTAATATAATAATAGTGTTTATTAGACATCCAGTTCGTGTCAGCATTACCAGAGAAAAAAATGACAGCGGGAGGTCAAACAGGGCCACTTCTTACCCTGCCTAACATGATATACCCATTAGGAGAGGACCCATTATGACGAGGGCCCATTAGGGGAGGATCCATTAGCGACGATGACCCCATTGTGACGAGGGCTCATTAAGGGAGGATCCATTAGCGACGATGACCCATTATGACGAGGGCCCATTAAGGGAGGATCCATTAGAGACGATGACCCCATTATGACGAGGGCCCATTAGGGGAGGATCCATTAGCGACGATGACCCATTATGACGAGGGCCCATTAGGGGAGGATCCATGAGCGACGATGACCCCATTATGACGAGGGTCCATTAAGACTCGTCCTTACATACTATAACATAAAATAACAATAACATCCAATAATTACACAACCATACACGACTAACAATAACAACATCAATAACACACACAACTAACATTATCACACAACGATAATATAAACAATAACAAAATCACAACACAATCACAAACAATAACAAGTAACAATAACAAATACAACAATAACATAGACTGGATGACGCCAAAAATCCCCCCCACCACCCACCCCCCCCCCCCCCCACCACCACCGGTTTAAGGGGTAACAAGAAGTTGACCAAAAACTTAACACCGAGAGTGGATGATATAAAATTTCTTGAGGGAAATTTCTAACAATTTTCGAGGGTAAAGGAAGGAAGGAAAGTAGGAAGGAAGGAAGGAAGGAAGGAAAGGAGAAGAAAAAGAAGAAGAAGAAGAAAAAGACGAAGAAAACAAAAACTAGAGAGAGAGAGAGAGAGAGAGAGAGAGAGAGAGAGAGAGAGAGAGAGAGAGTTTTTAAAAGAAAAGACATTGTATTATGTGGCCGTGTTTGTAGAGACGGTGGCCCCAGGCATCTTCCAGGGGATCAGGAGGCGAAAACTTTACACGTAGATAAAGGGATTAATCTGCAAAGTTTACAGAAATGATCGGAAGTGGTAGATGGGTCCATACAGGAGGACACACACACACACACACACACACACACACACACACACACACACACACACACACACACACACACACACACAGTAAGAGGAAGGAATGGGAGAGTATAAAGAATAACAGACAGACACAAAGACAGAGAAAAGACACAGACAGACACAGAGACAGACACCAAAAATTACCACCATTCACCCTTATACCACCAAAAACAACCACCATTCACCCTTATACCACCAAAGCAACCACCATTCACCCTTATACCACCAAAACAACCACCATTCACCCTTATACCACCAAAACAACCACCATTCACCCTTATACCACCAAAAACAACCACCATTCACCCTTATACCACCAAAACAACCACCATTCACCCTTATACCACCAAAACAACCACCACACCCTTATACCACCAAAACAACCACCATTCACCCTTATACCACCAAAACAACCACCATTCACCCTTATACCACCAAAAACAACCACCATTCACCCTTATACCACCAAAACAACCACCATTCACCCTTATACCACCAAAACAACCACCATTCATCCTTATACCACCGAAAACAACCACCATTCACTCTTATACCACCAAAACAACCGCCATTCACCCCTGAGACCCGTAAGAAAATGACGAACGGAAAAAAGAGAAACTCCGAGACCTTATTAGGGAAGGTTTGACTCTTTAATAAACGTCAATGTAAAGGAAATAGAGAGTGAATGCCTCTTACTCGATCCCATTCAGTGCTATTCAATCGTGTTTGTCGATGTTGTAGCCTCTAGAGATGGATGAATGTTAGCTTGGAAATGTTCCTCCTTTAACCCCTCACCCACCTCACCCCTCAACCCACCTCACCCACCTCATTCCTCAACCCACCTCACCCCTCAACCCACCTCACCCACCTCACCCCTCAACCCACCTCACCCACCTCACTCATCCACCCTCACTTCCCATCCTGAATTATGAGCCCATCAAGATCCCATGTAAACATTAAGAGGCGAAGAAAAATAATTGATAAACACACAAATTAAACAAGACTTAAAATAAAAAGCTGGAGGGTGACGCTGGAGGGTGACGCTGGAGGGTGACGCTGGAGGGTGACGCTGGAGGGTGATGTTGGAGGGTGACGCTGGAGGGTGATGCTGGAGGGTGACGCTGGAGGGTGATGCTGGAGGGTGATGCCTGGAGGGTGATGCTGGAGGGTGATGGTGGAGGGTGATGCTGGAGGGTGACGCCAAAGGGTGACGTAGGCGAATCATGGGAAAATGCATAATGGAGATGGTAAAGGATGATGTGAGGGCAGCAGCAGGGAACCTGCAAGTTTGTGCTGGCCAACAAGCTGGAGGGGAAGCTGCCATTCACGCCATGAGAACGATATTTGAGCAACGCGATTGTGAGGCCGTTCTCCTGGTCGACGCTTCAAACGCATTCAACATACTTAACCGCAAGGCTGCACTGCACAACATCAAGATCAAGTGTCCAAGTTTTGCAATGTATGTTGAAAACTCCTATAGGAATCCATCAGACCTTTTTATAGTAAACAACAAGGCTCTAAGAGGGGATACCATCATACAGTCAACAGAGGGAACAACACAAGGGGACCCTGTTGCAATGGCAATGTATGCAATAGGCCTATCCGTGCTTCCAACACACAATAAAATTTGAAAAAACGAAGGTCAATCAAGTGGCGTACGCTGATGACCGTACAGGAGCAGGAAAAGTGGAGGACATCAAAAAGTGGTGGGACTTGGTAACATTACGAGGCCCACAAATAGGGTACCACCTAAACGCCAGCAAGGCTTTCCTCATTGTGAAGCCTGATCATTATGAACGAGCATCGGAGGTGTTCGGTGGAAGTGAGGTCAAAATAACAAAGGATGGCCAAAGACACCTAGGCGCAGTAATCGGCACGACGGACTTCAAGACCGAGTACGTAACTGGAAAGGTGAATGAGTGGGTTAGGGAAATCCATGCTCTGTCTGAGATTGCTAACACAGAGCCACATGCGGCTTTTGCAGCATTCACCCATGTAGTCAAGCATCGCTGGAACTACCTGATGAGCACTGTCCCTGATATCGGACCCCTCCTCCACCCTCTGGAAGAAGCTATCAGCGTCAATTTCATTCCCAAATTAGTGAAACACCCTCACCTAACCCCAGCAGAAAGATCACTCCTTGCACTACCACCGAGACTGGGATGGATGGGACTAACCAATCCAGAGGAGATTGCTGCCACCGAACATCAAAATTCAGTTAAGCTCACGGCAGCCCTCACGGACCACATAATAGCTCAGAACGCAACAGGGGAGGTGGATACCAGTGAAGTAAACAAGATCCGAAGTTCCATTGCGACAGAACGACAGCACGGCCAAAGTGACAAGTTGCAGCAACTATTGCTGCAAATACCAGAGAATTTGAAGAAAAAAAAGTAGCTATAGCGGGAGGTGGGGGGCCTCGAAATGGTTAACTACGTTACCGATAAGGGCAAATGGTTTCAGTCTCAATAAACAAGAATTTACAGATGCCATTGCTCTAAGGTACGGTTGGCCAGTAGAAGGTTTGCCCTCCCAATGCGTGTGTGGCTCTCCCTATGACGTCGATCACGCCATGGAGTGCAAGGAAGGGGGCTTCATATGCATGAGGTATGACGAAGTAAGGGACCTCACAGCAAATATGTTGAAGGAAATCTGCTGGGATGTCATGGTAGAACCGACCCTCCTTCCTTTGGACGGTGAGATCTTCCAACACAGGACTTCAAACACATCTAACGAAGCCCGTGTTGACGTCAGTGCTCGAGGATTCTGGACGCGGGGACAGCGAAATTTCTTCGACATCAGGATTTTTTATCCCATGGCCGCATGTCACCGTAACTTAGCTCTCGATGCTGCACACAGGAGGAACGAGAACGAAAAGATAAGAGCATATGGGGAGAGAATTCAAAACGTTGATCAAGGCAGCTTCACTCCTCTAGTGTTCACAACCTCTGGTGGGATGGGACCAAGTGCAAGATGTTTCTACGCCAGACTCGCGGAGGTGATTTCTGAACAGAAGCAGCAGCCCAAAAGTTATGTTACAGCCTGGATGAGATGTCGACTGTCCTTCTTTCTCCTTCGGTCTGCTTTGCTCTGCCTCAGGGGAACGAGAGCTTCGGCCCCAATGCCGACAACAGCTGCAGATATTGACTATGAGGCTACAGTCACTGAATGCTGCATAGATCTGCGACTCAACTAATTCAACACAGCTAGGATAGCTACTTATGTATTAGGATATTTAATATTAAGGTAATAAAATGGCGGCGAAGGTGTGGCTATTGGGGGAGGCTGGAAGCCACGATAAACAAAATAAGTAGTAGTAGTAGTAAGAATGCTGCCAGTGATCACCACACACTTATTCTCAGACGGTGGCTGCTGCAGTAATAGGAAGAAGAAGAAGAAGAAGAAGACTGGGGATGTAATGGAGATACCACGTACCAACTGACCCAACACGAGAATTGTTGTTACGAGTTTTATCTCCGTTACGAGGAAGAGACGTGACGTGGCGTAGTAGTGTGTTGAGAGAGAGAGAGAGAGAGAGAGAGAGAGACCAACAACAACGGTAGACTAAAATAAGACTAGAATATCATTTACCCTCACTACCACCTCATTTTACCGTCCAGTCAAGTCAGGTCTTTGGTGGTGAATATATTGTACTGAAACACAAACTGTAAATATTATATTCACTTCCTTCAAATTCCTGAATTCACTTTACCTATAGCTACCCACCACGGCCAGTAGGTGTGTGTGTGTGTGTGTGTGTGTGTGTGTGTGTGTGTGTGTGTGTGTGTTTGTGCGCGTCTTTTTACGAGTATGTGCGGGTATGTCTATATTGTGTATGTATGTATGTATGTATGTATGTATGTATGTATGTATGTATGTATCTATGTATGTATGTATATGTGTGAGTCGACAAGAGAGGGGGAGGAGGAAGAGGGAGGTATAAAAAAAAAAGTAGGAAGAGGGAAGCATTCAGGTATAAACAAACTCCATACCCCTCACCACAGAGGAGTTTCGGTAAGCCCTGGGATAACAAGGCATTCACGAGGCTCAACTTTTCTTTTTGTGTTTCCAAGCGCTTTCATCCGATGCTTCTTCTATAGTTGGATGTGTGTGTGTGTGTGTGTGTGTGTGTGTGTGTGTGTGTGTGTGTGTGTGTGTGTGTGTCGTTGGCTATTACAGTGTCCCCACGATCTGCCCACGACCAGCCCACGGTTATGTGTGTGCACCAAATATACACACATGTGGATAATAACACGTAAATAACAACAACACATGAACAATAACACGTAAATAACAACAGCACATGAACAATTACACGTAAATAACAACAGCACATGAACAATAACACGTAAATAATAATAATAATACGTAAATAACAACAACAGCAAACACAACAACACTCACCTGTCCACAAAAACAATCTTTCAGTAAAACTTAAAAATGTAACTTCATTTTTTCTGAAATTTATACACACTCATAATTATGTAACACTCTAAGAATCTATTTTCATTGTTTATGTCTCACAATTATGCTACAATGTCCTATTCTTGCTGTTGGTGCATGAAAATAGTAAAAAAATTACAAATATCACCTGACCAAATTACCTTACATGAATTACCTTACCTTAATTATCTTAACACTTGACAATAACCTTACATTTTCACCTGTCAAATACTTCACCTTAACACCTAAATCAACTACCTTACCTTACCGGAAATAATTTACCTTAACACCTGAGAAAATAATTACTTTACCTTCCCGCAGGCAACAGGAACCCACACGCCACACATACCTGCAAAACACAACACCTATATTAATATAAAATTATATATATTATGGTCATATAGCAATTATACTCTGACAACCACCAATGTGTTAAGATAGAGAGAGAGAGAGAGAGAGAGAGAGAGAGAGAGACAGAGAGAGAGAGAGACAGAGAGAGAGAGAGAGACAGAGAGAGAGAGAGAGCTGTCACATCCTTTACTCAGGGCTGTGCTGTACTGCCCAACATATCACCAGTGATATACCACTCTACCCCTCTTCCACATACATACATACACTTCCAGCCCCCCCCCCCCCCACACACATATGCAGTCACACAAACACACTCAATATATATATATATATATATATATATATATATATATATATATATATATATATATATATATATAAACACGCTTTATAAAGTTGCCAAGCACCACCACCACCCATCCTTCTTCTTCCAGGACGGAGTATAAAATTACCACGTTGAGTTGTTTGTGTACGTGACGCCCACACATCACGCTGCTAGCCTCGCCCCCACCTAATATATATATGTATATATATATATATATATATATATATATATATATATATATATATATATATATATTTATATATATATATATATATATATATATATATATATATATATATATATTTATATATATATATATATATATATATATATATATCCTGCATGACCACTAACATAAACCCCGGCTACAAGAGAACTTTCGTGTAGACTGCTTTACTGGACATGTGGGGCCTGAAATGTTCATAGCTTTTAGTTCATCTTGCTATTGTTTTGAAGAAGGGTTAATGCACACACGTAAAGATACTCACAGAAGTATATATACACATACAATTCACATATACGAACATACACTTACACACATAACTCACACACACTACTACTACTACTATTTTGCTGTCTCACGGAATCGATTTTGACGATCATCCAGCTATGATACAATGATATGAGGTATGAAGGATGTCACCTTCGTTGGTGAGTTCTCAGATGACTAAAGAGGCCAAAACGGGACCAGCAGTACCGTCCACAGATGTTGCACGTGTGGAGGGCTACAACTAGTGCGGGAGGGGCGGCAGCAGCGTCTTTCCGGCGTTGGCGCTTGTCTGCCTTGGTATGCAGTCGGGCAAACCGGAAAGTATTGACATCTTGTGGGGTGCTCCTCCAAGCGTTACGGTACGAACGGAATAAGCGTCTCCCAGGTGAGGGGGTCGATTTGGTACTTTTTCAGGTTTGTCTTAAGACTATCCTTATACCTTTTCAGTTGCCCGCCAGCGTTAATTTTACTATTCGTTAGGTGACTGTAAAGTAGCTGCTTTGGTAGTCTACTGTCGTCCATGCGGGTAACATGGCCAGTCCAACGTAGCTGTTCTTGGATAATGGTAGCCTCGCTGTTCCTATAGTTGGTGTCAGCGAGAATACTGGCATTTGTTCTCCTGTCTTCCCAGAGCTGGGAAGACATCCAGTCACCTACACATACACACACTCACACATTCCATGAGACACTCCTCTCTGAGATATATTCGCTGAGACAGACGCTGGAAGACAGGCCCTGAGACAGTTACAATATTCTCAGTCACGATTCTTCACAGATACATTCCTTGAGAAAGTCATTTACTGAGAGTTTTCACCTGAGACACCACAATCCCTGAAAGATATTCCCTGAGATACACATTCCCTGAGAGACATTCCCTAAGACACTCCACCCTGAGAGACACAAAATGGCAGAGAATTAGCTCACGGGCGGTGCAAAGTTTGATCATACTCCGTCTGAGAAATTGCATTGGAAAAATATTTCTATCGTCTAAGTTTTGTGGGTAATGGGCAAGCGAGAGCGTGTTACTCCTGAGATGGTAACAACAACAGCCTTCCTTGTCCCACACCCTGAGAGAATCTGGCAATACTGCAAGTTAAGATTCCTGGAGTTCATCTGGTAACACTTTTTGGGAGGGTATAATGCTTGTGAGGCTCTGGTATCACTGGTTAGCCTTTCCTTGAGTTGATTTGGTAATACTGTTTGTAGGGGTATAACGCTTCCAAGGATTTGGTAATACTGGTTATGGTTCCTTCAGCTTAACTAGTAATGCTGGTATGACTCCTAAAGTTATGGCGCACAAGAAGATCTGGTAACACTGCCTGACTTTATCACTCCCCCAGGGTATAATGCTCAGGAGGATCTGGTAACACTGGCCCATTAGAGACAGCAAAGATATAGTATACAGTAGACTCAACTCTCCCAGCACTACACTCGACTATCTTCACTTTCCTCAACTGCAGAGTCAGGTACAGTCCCCTTCACTAGTGCGTTTACAGGGGCTTGTCAGGTTTTGTGCAGTATGGCAATCCTGTGTTTGTTTGCATTCGACAGAAGGAAACTAGCAATAGTAAACACACTATGGAACCAAATTAAAACATTATTGAAACAAATATCTGAATGATAGTGATTTTGTGGAATGTTTTATATGACGAGCCTCTGTAAACGCACTAGTGAAGGGAACTGTATGTGTTTGCCTTTCAAAGTTGAGGGGAAAAATTGTGAGTGCCCCGGGATAGAACCTACGACCCTAAACACGGTAGATGAGTGCTATATTCACCCACATGCCACATCCCATATTTCGGGTAATCAACTTTTAATGACATGGTGATTACACTAATTAACGACTATACTGATTCGATAAGCCTCTGCCTAATTTGAATACCTATTAACAAGTTACAATATCCGTTAGGTTCTATTAGATTATAGAGCTGTTAAGTGTTGTTAAAATATTTATTTGGCACACTTGGAACGCAGAAAAGCTGTTAAATTCTGTTAAAATACACACCAGGCACTGTTAGAATATATATTAGTTGCAATTAGACTGCATAATGATTACGTGCACAATATATTACACATATATTAACTAGACTTTAAAGGTGTTTGTCCAGTCGCTTCCATTTATACCTGGTACATAGCTAACCTAGCCATAAATAGCCTGATCTTAATCCTACTATCACACACACACAATACCCCCCACACACCCAACACCCCCCACACACCCAACACCCCCCACACACACCCAACACCCCCCCACACACCTAACACCCCCCACACACACAACACCCCCCACACACCCAACACCCCCCCACACACCTAACACCCCCCACACACACAACACCCCCCACACACCCAACACCCCCCACACACACAACACCCCCCCACACACTCAACAACCCCCACACACTCAACACCCCCCACCACACACACCACCCCCACACACACACACACACACCCCACACACCCAACACCCCCCCCCCACACACCCAACACTCCCCCACACACCCAACACCCCCCACACACCCAACACCCCCCCCCACACACACACACAGGTTCACTCCCTCGCTCAACCTGTCAACTTAAGGACAGTGTCAATGTTTACAGGCTCAACAATATGGTGTCATACATTAATGCTGTACCCACCAGAATGTGTCAACTGATGCCGTCATTCTTTAGCTTGTGTAAATGTCGCTATACCAATCATTAATGGGTAAAATAATGGTGCATCAGTCTTTAATGTGAAAATAATGCAATATCAGTCTGAAAGGTATAAAAATAATGCTATATCAGTCTTAAAAGTATAAAAAATAATGCTACATCAGTCTTAAAAGTATAAAAATAATGCTATATCAGTCTTAAAAGTATAAAAATAATGCTATATCAGTCTTAGAAGTATAAAAATATTGCTATATCAGTCTTAAAAGTATAAAAATAATGCTATATCAGTCTTAGAAGTATAAAAATAATGCTATATCAGTCTTAAAATGATAAAAAATTGTATGTTATATTAGTCTTCAAGGTGTAATAATCTAGGGGGTTAATCTTCAGGTGATCCCAAAGTTCACTAAAATCCCAGTGGCCAAAGTCTCTCCACACAAACAATAATATCTCCTCCTTTAATCCAGACAAAGTTACCTTACTTACTACCCTCCTAATACACACCCCGTAACCCCCCACCATGCCTCCTCCAATCTCCATCCTTACCTCTCCTCCATCAATACCCCCTACCCCACCACCACCACATCCCCACCATTATCATCTCCCAACCACCACCATCGTCTCCCCCGCCACCACCTGCCCCTCTCCACACCCCCACCCTCCTCCCACCTCCACTTTCCTCTCTCCACATCACTACCAACATCCGCCCCCCCCCCCAACGCTCCCTCACCAACAATTCCCAAAGTCTGGTCACCTCGTCGCCGCATTATAGATAAACCTGAACTGTCATCCCGTCAGACCAGGAGAAGAAAAACATCATCCCCCCCTCTCACCTCTCCCTCACTCCTCCCTCATTTCTCCCTCATTCCCTCACCTCTCCCTCATTCCCTCACCCCTTCTACTTCTCCCTCACCTCCACCTTCTCCTCACCTCCTTGCCTCTCCCCCATTCCTTTGCCTCTCCCTCACCTCTTCGCCTCTTCCTCACCCCCTTTCTTCTCTCTTACCTCCTCCACCTCTCCCTCATCCCCTAGCCTTTACCTCATTCCCTCACCTCTCCCTCACCCCCTCCACCTCTCCCTCACCTCCACCTCTCCCTCACCTCCACCTCTCCCTCACCACCTCCACCTTTCCCTCACCTCCACCTCTCCCTCACCACCTCCACCTTTCCCTCACTCCCTCACCTCTGACAGAAATATAACGCAACAGCAATATTATTTCTTCTCACCTTTTTTCACCATCATTTTTTTATTTTCCGGCCCAATCAGTGTTGTGCCAGTAACTGTTATATTCTGCCAGTCATGTGAGGTCCAGTCTAGACGCCCGCCCTGACAGTCACTCTAGACTGTCCTTCTCTTGACCATTCATAAGCGGACCAGTCGAGAGTGAAGCCAATTTGTGTGAACATGATGTAGTGGTAATGCTTGTACAGGACGAAGAACAACGACAACAACGACAATAACTCAACTGTGAGGTTTTGATAATGTTACTATTCACAACTAAGTACATACATACATACATACATACATACATACATACATACAGTGGTACTCTCTAACAGGTCTTACACAATGGTACTACTCTAACTGTGTCGTGTTGTGTTGTGTTAAGGACATTGCTTTGTTGTGTTGGTTTACCTGGCAAACTGAACCTGCAGAAGCTCACCTTAGGGAATGTCTCAGAATTCAGTCCAGATCAGAGGGGCTTTGTCTAGTGAGAGTTCATGGGACGCGGGGCTGCCAGGGTTAGTTCACAGTGCTGGGCTCAATTAGATGATGACTAAGGTAGGTGTGTGTGTGTGTGTGTGTGTGTGTGTGTGTGTGTGTGTGTGTGTAGACTGGACGTCGACACAGAGGAACACACACACACACACACACACACACACACACACACACACACACACACACACACTCAACTCAACATCCACCACCAATAAACGAAAGATGATCTTCTTGGGTTAGAAATGTCAGCGTGTGGCTTCCCAGTATGCAGCAGGTGGCTCTCCCAGCGTGCAGCAGGTGGCTCCCCAACGTGCAGTAGGTGGCTCCCCCAGCGTGCAGTAGTAAGTGGCTCCCCCAGCGTGCAGCAAGTGGCTCCCCAACGTGCAGTAGGTGGCTCCCCCAGCGTGCAGTAGTAAGTGGCTCCCCCAGCGTGCAGCAAGTGGCTCCCCCAGCGTGCAGCAGGTGGCTCCCCCAGCGTGCAGCAGGTGGCTCCCCAACGTGCAGCAGGTGGCTCCCTCAGCGTGCAGTAGTAAGTGGCTCCCCCAGCGTGCAGTAGTAAGTGGCTCCCCCAGCGTGCAGCAAGTGGCTCCCCCAGCGTGCAGCAGGTGCCTCCCCCAGCGTGCAGCAGGTGGCTCCCTCAGCGTGCAGCAGGTGGCTCCCCCAGCGTGCAGTAGTAAGTGGCTCCCCCAGCGTGCAGCAAGTGGCTCCCCCAGCGTGCAGCAGGTGGCTCCCCCAACGTGCAGCAGGTGGCTCCCCCAGCGTGCAGCAGGTGGCTCCCCCAGCGTGCAGCAAGTGGCTCCCCCAGCGTGCAGCAGGTGGCTCCCCCAACGTGCAGCAGGTGGCTCCCTCAGCGTGCAGCAGGTGGCTCCCTCAGCGTGCAGCAGGTGGCTCCCCCAGCGTACAACAAGCGACTGCCATCAGTAAGTAATTAAAACGCTCCACACTCTCAGGGGTGAACACAACCCTCGTACAGGTGAGAGGAGGCCAGGTGTGTCACATGTAAATAAAAGGAAGTAAAGCTGGAAATTATTCAATGATCCGGGGATTTGGGGCCCCTGCGTAGGGCCCCGACCACCTCTCCTGCCGATAGGTGTTGCCCTGCGTGGGGTCCCGACCACCTCTCCTACCGACGGACACAATAACTGTACCCCACAGAAAGAATAAATGGGTCGACAGGACACCAGTAACCTCTTGCACTATCAACGGTGTCACAGAATTTTTAATAAATTCCCTGACTTTCGCTGCCTAAATTCTGACAAATTCCCTGACT
This sequence comes from Homarus gammarus, assembly GCA_958450375.1. Lineage (NCBI taxonomy): Eukaryota > Metazoa > Arthropoda > Malacostraca > Decapoda > Nephropidae > Homarus > Homarus gammarus. Next base: position 219,190 of record CAUDMG010001627.1, on the reverse strand, counting down.
TTCGCTGCCTGGATCCTGACATATTCTCTATTTAAAGGACTTTCACAGTTTACTATATTCAGTTTTTTTCACTGATAATATCAGCAAAAAGATCATCCAGTCGTCCTCCCGTGACATGCGGTACACATTCTGAACAACATTCTGAAAGTAAAAGTTTATATGGAATTCCCTTGACTACATACTGCTGCTGCTGCTGCTACTTGTGGCGGTGGTGCTATTTATGGTGGTGGTAGTGGTGCTACTTATGGTGGTGCTGCTGCTAGCTATGGTGTTACTTGTGCTATTTATGGGGCTGTTGCTGCTGCTAGTTATGGTGATGGTGCTGCTACTTATAGTGGTGGTGGTGGTGGTGGTGTTGTTGTTGCTGTTGCTGCTAGTTATGGTGTTGCTTCTACTTATAGTGATACTGTTGCTGCTACTTATTGTGCTACTACTGCTGCTGCTTAATCCTGATAAAGACCTCCAGTTCCAAATATAGATTACTTCATCTCAATCAGTCTAGATCACTCCAAGGTAAGAAACAATACACCAAATCTCAATATTGTGAAGAGTGTGTGTGTGTGTGTGTGTGTGTGTGTGTGTGTGTGGGTGGCGGTACAGATACACAAACACATACTCGGTCTATCATAAAACACACTCTCTTAGAAATCATTTACGTCGGAACAGATCACAAGAGGATATATTGATCAGGTATCTAAGGTTTTGTATTCAGGCACCGGTTGTGTGTGTGTGGGCTGATCAGGGAAGATATCCAAGCTCCTTTCACACTGGCTGGCGAGAGAGAGAGAGAGAGAGAGAGAGAGAGAGAGAGAGAGAGAGAGAGAGAGAGAGAGAGAGAGCTATGGGTCACTCTCCCCCCTGCCGTGATGAATATGGTGGAACAGAAAGGATCAAAGACACACTATTACTGATACCACAAGAACAAATCTGTATTGTGTTATTATAGCCGCTGATAGACTACACATTTGTATTATTGTGTTCCTCTCGACTCTATGTGTGTAGTCTTGTCAAAACCTCCATATAACGGACTTCGATATAACGTACACCCTCTTCCCTCCCTGACATACCTCCTTCCTCCCTGACACACCTTCTTCCCTGACACACTACCCTCTCCCTGACACACTCCCCTCTCCTTGACACACTCCCCTCTCCTTGACACACTCCCCTCTCCTTGACACACCCCCCTCTCCTTGACACACTCCCCTCTCCTTGACACACCCCCCTCTCCTTGACACACCCCCCTCTCCTTGACACACCCCCCTCTCCCTGACACACCCCCCTCTCCTTGACACACTCCCCTCTCCTTGACACACCCCCCTCTCCTTGACACACTCCCCTCTCCCTGACACAGTTACCTGCAGGAGGAGCCATCAGCAGTGTGTCCAGTACAGGTAAGGATCACTGTCACACCTGTTCTCTGATACACCTCAAGACCGTCAACAAATCGCCACATGTACTCCATCACTCTTATGGCCTCTCTCCCACACGTCTCCGCATCACTGAAAAAAAAACACTGATTCTTCGGCTACACAATTGTTCACTCTCTCGCTCACATAACATTAAAAATTAGCGGCCTGGCAGCAGAAGGCAAGCTGGTGATCGTCTGGCTTTAAGTTTCCATAAAACTGTTGAAGGGAACGACAGGCGCTGTTCATTGCTGGCGCTGGCATTGTTGTTTTTATTTTTTTAAGGTTAGGTGCCAAAAAGTGGAGTTTTACCTGGCGCTAATGCACACCTGAGTCCTCTGGGCATATCAACTTTACACTGATTTCTGCAACTAAATTTTTCGTCATGATTCGACGTTAAGCAGATCCAGCAAATTTACATTAGCGTGATTAAACTCTCCTTCACTTGGCGGAGCGACGAGGGTTTTTCCATCACAAACACCGGCGTTTGTGACAATTTTGTAATGGTTTTTAAAGACGAGTTTACTGTTGAATATATCGTGTGTGAGGCCAGAATACCGCGTAATAGTCCTCTCGAGTGATAATAATACTCAACTAAAATATACCTGTATGTGTTGTGATGTTACAGGCGCAATCAGTATAGTAGAGAGGAACACGTCACACTGCTGCTTCAACCTCACCGAAAAGTGTTGTTTTATACACAGTCGCTCAGTCCATTTGTCCAGTGATACTTCGCTGCATTGTTGCCAGATCACAACACACACAGACCTCTTAATTCTACGTCGGGTATTGTATTGTATTGATCTCCCCCTCCCCCCTTCCTCTCCCACCCACCTCCTCCACACACACCAACAATCAACTACCACCAACAACAGCAACAAGCCCAGGTGTGTAGTTATATGAAGTAAAATCACCCCATTCCTGAAATTGCTCGCCTGAATCGGGGGTCATTTCACCATTTCCTACAAGTAATGGAACAGTGATCAACTGCCGTAAGCCTAGCGTGAATCTCGTCCAACCAAAAATAATGTACCGTAACTTGAAAAAAAAAAAAAGGTATTAATTTAGTTTATGTCTCGTTAACTGTGTTGTGATACTTGTGTTGGTGTATGTAATAAAAATAACATAGTGTGCTTCAGTATAATCTATATGCGGATTTAATTTTTATATCAATCTTCCCTGTATATAAAAAGGGGGGTTTAAATTATGTGTGAGAGAGAGAGAGAGAGAGAGAGAGAGAGAGAGAGAGAGAGAGAGAGAGAGAGAGAGAGAGAGAGTGTGTGTGTGTGAAAGAGCTGCTCACCAAAGATATATCAAATCATAAAAAAAAAAAAAATACTTCCTTCAGATACCAATTTTCCTTAAGTCTGCCTCGTGTATGTCAAGTCGTCTCATGAGGCATCACCCACCTTGTGCCTTCCCCATCCATAAATGAAAACATAAACAAACAAACTCAGAAATATCTTTTACTGCCTCATCAGGTCAACCCCCATCAGGTCAACCCCCATCAGGTCAACCCCCATCAAGTCAACCCTATCAGGTCAACCCCCATCAGGTCAACCCCATCAGGTCAACCCCCATCAGGTCAACCCACATCAGATCAACCCCCATCAGGTCAACCCCCATCAGGTCAACCCCCATCAGATCAACCCTCATCAGATCAACCCCCATCAGGTCCGCCAATCCCCATAAACAATAACATATAAAAGTTGATGAAAATTTGATAAAAAAAAAATTAGCCACTTTGACATTTCTAATCTTTTAAAAACTTACCTTTAGATAAAATGATATGTAAGTCATGAATGAACTCAGCGTATGTTACCTGAAGCAGAGAGTGGCGATAAACAACTAGGTTAGGTTAGGTTAGGTTAGGTTAGGTTAGGTTAGGTTAGGTTGGGTTAAGTTTCGTTAATTTAGATAACCATTCACACTTGGGTGGACTAGGAGTGAGAGTAGTTAACCGAGCGCGAACCAGTGACCGTTATGACAGGAGACGAGCATACTAGCCAGTCAGCCACTGCAGCACCAACACCCTGAGATGTGGACAATATTCCTGCTTTAATATGCATGACTCCCAAACCGTATGACTAACTGATTAAATGCCTCTGCAAGCACTTGTCACACGCCACAGTGACAGAAATACACACACACACACACACACACACACACACACACACACACACACACACACACACACACACACACACGGGGGGGTGGAGGGGGTATTATACCTTGACTTCATAAACACGTGTATTATAGCCAAGTAACATGACAAAAACATTTCACAGATGCGTCCACTGACTGTGTTGGGAAAATGGTTTGTGGTTTACCCTCCTCCCCCCTCCATTCTGTGTTACGTCACTCAGCTGTCAGGGATCTCATATAGCTGATAGATCTCTGAGGTGGAGATTCTCGGGGACAGCTAGCCAGACAGACAGACAGACAGACAGACAGACAGACAGACAGACAGATAGACATTCATAATATGAGAGGGAGGACTTGAAAATATACTACACGATATTTTGTCTGAGATGTGTCTATTAGTTGTATCAAGAGAGGTACTGGGAGACTCAGTAAAGTGTGTGTGTGTGTGTGTTTAGATGGGTGTGACGAGGCTGTGTGGCCCATCAGGCACGTGTGGCCCATCAGTCATGTGTGGCCCATCGGGTATGTTCCGGGTTATCAACAACTCCTACCTTAACAGTACTCCCCCTCCCACCCCCTCATCCCCATCACCTCACACACCCCCCTCCCCCACCCCCCCTCCCACACACCCCTCCCCTC
>CAUDMG010001627.1:147500-210000 GCA_958450375.1 Homarus gammarus | reverse complement strand
AAATACATCCAAACATACAGACGGACAGAGCCAACAAACAATATTATCAGCAGAGTTTAAATAAATGAATAAATGAATAAATAAATAAATGAATAAAATGGAAAACTATAATATCAATTTGACAAAGGTTCTGTTTTGATAAATGTTGATAGCCTTATATAGCTGACCTAATATAATCACTATTGTACACACACACACACACATGTAAATATATACACCCACATACCTACAAATATACACAGATTTACAGACACACACATACAAAATATACACACATATACACACACACACACATACACATACAAACAAATACATGCAAAAATACACACTCATACCCAAACAAACACACACACACACACAAGCATCCACTAACACCACAGCTCACAGCACAACATCACCAAGTTCCATTGTAAAAACAGTAGACCAGAACAGCGTGTAAATAACCCCCAATAGTTACCAATGGTCGGGAGAGGCAAATAACAGACCAATCTGTCTCCCACCACCAATATACTCTACAATGTTAGGTGCTGTCCCATAAAACCAACCACACACACACATACATACATACATACATACATAAACATATACATACATACATACATACATACATACATACATACATAAACATACATATACATACATATACATACATACATACATACATACATACATTCATACATACATACACAAACATACATACATGCACAAACATACATACATACATACATACATAAATTATACCAACACCACCACGCAAGCTCACCACCACTTCTTCCCCGAGAAGTCCGTCAGGTCTCACCCAGCTGACTTGCCCTGGATCACACCTCGGATCAAAAGACTTATGCAACAGAGAGACAGAGCCTTTCATCTCAATGACCACATCCGCTACAGGTCCCTTCGTAACCGAGTCATCCGCGAAATACGCACTGCAAAGAAGTCCCACTACCCAACCAAATTACAACACCTGAAGCAGACCAACATCAGTCAATGGTATGGTAAGCTTAAAGAACTCTGTGGACTAAACAATAAGACACACCCCCTCCCCTTCCTTAGCCATCTCACTAGTGTTGACGCAGCTGAACAAACAAATAACCATTTCGCTACTATATGCCAGACGCTCCCACGGCTTGACACAACAACTCTCCCTGCTTACCTACCAGCCCCCCTTCCCACTGACTTAGTAGAAGAATTTGAAGTAGCAAAACGCCTGGACAAACTAAAATTAAAACGCTCTACCACCCCCATTGACTTACCAATGAAACTCTTCAAGGAGTTCTCCCCGGAGCTTGCTAAACCCCTCTGCTCCATCATCAATGCTTCTCTCAGTCAAGCCAGATGCCCAGCTGACTGGAAGACCTCTTATGTATCACCAGTGCCCAAGTCAACCAGCCCACAATCCTTAAATCAGCTACGACCTATTGCAATCACCCCAATACCCAGCCTAATCTGTGAAAGTTTTGTGTTCGACTGGGCTTATGCTGATATTGCAGGAGTCGTAGACCCTCAGCAATTTGGCAACATGAAAACTTCCTCCACCACTCACTGTCTTGTCAGCTTTCTCGATTACATATACCGCCATCTCGAGAAACGAAAAACGTCTGTAGCTGTCGCCTTCATTGATTTCACTAAAGCGTTCGACCTAGTCGACCACAATATAATCATCAACAAAGCTATTGACCTCGGGCTTCGAAGAAGCCTCATACCATGGCTTACAGACTTCCTCAGTGACCGACGCCAAGCTGTACGCTTCCGAGGGGCTGTCTCCACCTTTCAGTCACTCACCTGTGGCGTCCCCCAAGGCACCAAGATGGGACCACTCTGCTTCCTTATGCTCATCAATGATGCCCTAAGAGAAACCCCTGCTCGCTGGAAATATGTCGACGACTCCACCATTGGGATCAGCGTCAACAATTCTGCTCCCAACTATACCGCCCTTCAGGATTTATTGAACAGTCTCCAAAACTGGGCCACCAACAACCATGTCACCATCAACCATACCAAGACAATGGTTATGCACATCAACCTCTCCTCCGACATTGTCCCACCTCCTTCCATTACTCTAGGTCCGAACACACTCCAGGTTGTAGATTCCACGAAGCTCCTCGGCGTCACCATAGACAACAAACTAAATTGGAAACCACACGTCAATGAAGTTGTCAAATCCTCCAGTTTCCGTCTCCACCTCCTCCGCCGACTCAAGTCCCTCGGAGTTCCTGCACACGAGCTCCTCAGTGTTTACACAACATTCATACTTCCCAAGCTCACCTATGCCTCCCCCACCTGGTCTTCCTCCCTAAATGCCACACAACGTAAACACCTAGAAAAAGTACAAAAGAGGGCATGCAAGATTATTCTCTCCCCCTCCTACTCCACATATCAAGAAGCGCTCAACACACTGACCCTTTCGACTCTCACTGACCATCACCACGACCTCATCTGCAAATTTGGTAAGAAGCTTCTACACCATCCCCGACACCGGCTCCTACTACCACCTGAGATCCCTTGTCCGAGAATTGCTGTTCGACACCACAACCGCATCCAGCCCATACGTGCACGAACTGATCGCTATAAGAACAGCCCAGTCCCAACCATTGTAAAAATTATCAACAACTTGTAATACTGTAACACTGTCACTATGTTGAAATGAACTGTAGTTTGAGCTTTTCCCCATCTAAGTTATTATATGTCTTATTTGTGTCACTTATGTTACTTGTATATTATTTGTAATTCGTAACCCATTCCCCAAATATGTAACTGTATATTTTCAGCCTTCTGGCTGCCAAGCTCCTTCAATAAACCGTTAATTATTATTATTATTATTATTATTACATACATACATACATACATACATACACATGGTAGCATCTCGTAAATAAGTTATTAAGAGTGTGTTAGATGAGCTATTAAGAGAGTGTGTTAGATGAGCTATTAAGAGAGTGTGTCAGATGAGCTATTAAGAGAGTGTGTCAGTTGAGCTATTAAGAGAGTGTGTCAGATGAGCTATTAAGAGAGTGTGTCAGTTGAGCTATTAAGAGAGTGTGTCAGATGAGCTATTAAGAGAGTGTGTCAGATGAGCTATTAAGAGAGTGTGTCAGTTGAGCTATTAAGAGAGTGTGTCAGTTGAGCTATTAAGAGAGTGTGTCAGATGAGCTATTAAGAGAGTGTGTCAGATGAGCTATTAAGAGAGTGTGTCAGATGAGCTATTAAGAGAGTGTGTCAGATGAGCTATTAAGAGAATGACAACAACACCTGTACTTTATGGTAGAGTCAATTGAAGACTTAAATGATACCGGGAACAATTAAAATACGTTCGTTGGTCTCCATGAGTATTTCTCGTTAACATAAATTAATGATCTGGGGGGGGGGGGGGAACACATCACGTTTATAACATGTAGTTTTAAAGTGGCCTGTTCTGTCTGTCTGTCTGTCTGTCTCTTTTTCTCTGCCTGTCTGTCTGTATGTCTGTCACTCTCTATCTCTCTGTGTATGTGTGTGTTCGTAGCATTACAGCCAACAATGAATCATCAAAATATAAAATTCAAAACATATTTATCTATCGAACAAAACTTGAACTAAAAAAAAATCTATTGTGTTTTTTAGAACATATTATTATTATTTTAAATTAAGTATTACTAACAAAAACAACAACTAATTCTCCCCCCCCCCCCCTTCCCGTATGGATGTATGTCGTTACCTGCTAAAACTCAATTAACTTTTATTATTTTGTTTTACACCTGAGTTAATTAGAGGTGTGCGTGTGTGTGTGTTAGGTAGAGACAGGTGGACCAGTCAGCATCATATCCACGTGTTATTTCTGGTGATATATTGCACCTATAACACCATATAGCCTCGTGTCATATAGGTCGGTAGGCGTTGAGAGTGTCATATAGCTTATAGTGTCATACAGGATATAGTGCTATATTGGCTACAGTGTCTTATAGGCTATAGTATTACTCAGACTACATACAACACACAGAATTACACTGTAAGAAATAGCTCCTGCATCATTGTATGAAATATCAATAATAACAATAATAATGATAATGATAATGATAATAATATGAACAACAATAATAGCAACAATAATAATAATAATAATAATAAAAATATTAATAATATTAATAACAACACCTGTAACTGCCAACACCTGTGATCGCCAACATCTGTAACTGCCAACACCTGTGACTGCCAACACCTGTGACTGCCAACACCTGTGACTGCCAACATCTGTAACTGCCAACACCTATGACTGCCAACACCTGTGACTGTCAACACCTGTGACTGCCAACATCTGTAACTGCCAACACCTATGACTGCCAACACCTGTGACTGCCAACACCTATGGCCGCCAACACCTGTGACTGCCAACACCTATGACCGCCAACACCTGTGACTGCCAACACCTATGACTGCCAACACCTGTGACTGCCAACACCTGTGACTGCCAACACCTGTGACTGCCAACACCTATGACCGCCAACACCTGTGACTGCCAACACCTGTGACTGCCAACACCTATGACTGCCAACACCTGTGACTGCCAACACCTATGACCGCCAACACCTGTGACTGCCAACACCTGTGACTGCCAACACCTATGACCGCCAACACCTGTGACTGCCAACACCTGTGACTGCCAACACCTGTGACTGCTAACACCTGTGACTGCCAACACCTATGACCGCCAACACCTGTGACTGCCAACACCTGTGACTGCCAACACCTGTGACTGCCAACACCTATGACCGCCAACACCTATGACCGCCAACACCTGTGACTTCCAACACCTGTGACTGCCAACACCTGTGACTGCCAACACCTGTAACTGCCAACACCTGTGACGGCCAACACCTGTGACTGCCAACACCTGTAACTGCCAACACCTGTGACTGCCAACACCTGTGACTGCCAACACCTGTGACTGCCAACACCTGTAACTGCCAACACCTGTGACTGCCAACACCTGTGACCGCCAACACCTGTGACTGCCAACACCTGTGACTGCCAACACCTGTGACTGCCAACACCTGTGACTGCCAACACCTGTAACAGCCAACACCTGTGACCGCCAACACCTGTAACTGCCAACACCTGTGACTGCCAACACCAGTAACAGCCAACACCTGTGACCGCCAACACCTGTGACTGCCAACACCTGTAACTGCCAACACCTGTGACTGCCAACACCTGTAACTGCCAACACCTGTAACTGCCAACACCTGTGACCGCCAACACCTGTGACTGCCAACACCTGTAACTGCCAACACCTGTAACTGCCAACACCTGTGACTGCCAACACCTGTAACAGCCAACACCTGTGACCGCCAACACCTGTAACTGCCAACACCTATGACTGCCAACACCTGTGACTGCCAACACCTGTAACAGCCAACACCTGTGACTGCCAACACCTGTAACTGCCAACACCTGTGACCGCCAACACCTGTAACTGCCAACACCTGTGACTGCCAATACCTGTAACTGCCAACACCTGTGACTGCCAACACCTGTGACTTCCAACACCTGTAACTGCCAACACCTGTGACTGCCAACACCTGTAACTGCCAACACCTGTGACTGCCAACACCTGTGACTGCCAACACCTGTAACTGCCAACACCTGTGACTGCCAACACCTGTAACTGCCAACACCTGTGACTGCCAACACCTGTGACTGCCAACACCTGTAACTGCCAACACCTGTGACTGCCAACACCTGTGACTGCCAACACCTGTAACTGCCAACACCTGTAACTGCCAACACCTGTGACTGCCAACACCTGTGACCGCCAACACCTGTGACTGCCAACACCTGTAACAGCCAACACCTGTGACCGCCAACACCTGTGACTGCCAACACCTGTAACAGCCAACACCTGTAACTGCCAACACCTGTGACTGCCAACACCTGTAACAGCCAACACCTGTGACCGCCAACACCTTTATAAATATTCTTGAAACTTAATGATATGTAAACTAGCTCTCAAGAATGCCTTTGTGTCGGCTAAAAAGATTCCTCACTTATTAGCGTTATTTGAAGATAATTAAGAGGTGCTTTGAGTAACATTACCTAACACAGGTGTCTTGTTGTGGCAGGTGAGGGAGGAGGAAGAGGAGGCAATATAGTGAGAAGGAATGAAGAGGAGGAAGAAGGAAGAGAATGAAGAGAGAGAGAGAGAGAGAGAGAGAGAGAGAGAGAGAGAGAGAGAGAGAGAGAGAGAGAGAGAGAGAGAGAGAGAGAGAGAGAGAGACAGAGGTATCAGTCACACGCCCCAGTTTGTAATTAGCGAGCATCACAGGTAACTACAGGTATAAAAGGTCTGGTTATAACACAGCACAATAAGTATACCGTGTGACTCTCAAGGTCATATATACATACATACATACATACATACATACATGCATACATACATACATAGACAATTAAACACAAGTTATATTTTTTTACCATACAAGTGAACTTTCATATTCTTTCAACATAGCATAACTGACCTCATTATCATCATCATTACCATCATCATCATCATCACCATCATCACCATCATCATCACCATCATCATCATCATCACCATCATCACCATCATCATCACCATCATCATCATCACCATCATCATCACCATCATCATCACCATCATCATCATCATCATCACCATCATCATCATCATCACCATCATCATCACCATCATCATCATCATCATCACCATCATCACCATCATCATCATCATCATCACCATCATCATCATCATCATCACCATCACCATCATCATCATCATCATCACCATCATCATCATCATCATCACCATCATCATCACCATCATCATCACCATCATCATCATCATCATCACCATCATCATCATCATCATCGTCATCACCACACACACTAACGAGAAGCCACACAAAAAAACAATTCCTCTCTGTATATTTAATTCCCCCCCTCCCCCCTTCCCCCCCCCACCTCCCCCACCTCCCCCCTTCCCCCTCCCCCTCCAAAGAAAAACACACACACAAATTAACGATAAACCAAGAAACATACAAAGTTAATTTAACATTTTAAGACAAGAAGAAAATGTCTTATAATTAGTGAATGTTTTCTTTTGTGTTTCATCATCATTAACAGTGAACTTGGGATCCCTAGATGGGGGGAGAGGGGAGGGGGAGAGGGGGAGGAAAGGGGAGGGGGAGAGGGGGAGGAAAGGGGAGGGGGAGAGGGGGAGGAAAGGGGGTTGCTGGTAGTTAAATATAATTATTGTTATTTCTTGCTCCCTATAATTAGCTTCGCTCTCTCTGTCTCTCTCTTTTGCTGTTTTTTTTCGTGTCTGTGTGTGTGTGTGTCTGTGTGTGTGTGTGTGTGTGCGTGCGCATGTAGGTATAACAACAACAACATCCACACACACACACACATACACACACGTAACGTCTAGTTTTTACCGCCATGTTGCGTCGTAGTAGTTGTGTCACTTGAAAACAAAAAGAAAAAAAAAAAACATTACTCCCTAGAGGATTCCAAATGTCTGTGTTATTTATAATTAGTTCTGGAGTGTTAAGAAGGACTATTTGGTGCAGCTAATTGATGGGGGAGAGAGAGGTGGGGGGGGGGAGGAAGGGAAGTAGAGGGAGATAGGAAGGAGGTAGAGAGGTGGAAAGAGGGAGAGAAAGGGAGAAAGGAAGGTAGGAAGAGAGGTAAAGGGAAGGAGAGGGAGGTACACGTAAGCTGGGGTGCCTAGTCTTCTGGTGAACCAATTCTGTTTTAGTGTGTGTGTGTGTGTGTGTGTCTGTGTGTGTGTGTGTGTGTGCGTGCGCATGTAGGTATAACAACAACAACATCCACACACACACACACACACACATACACACACGTAACGTCTAGTTTTTACCGCCATGTTGCGTCGTAGTAGTTGTGTCACTTGAAAACAAAAAGAAAAAAAAAAAACATTACTCCCTAGAGGATTCCAAATGTCTGTGTTATTTATAATTAGTTCTGGAGTGTTAAGAAGGACTATTTGGTGCAGCTAATTGATGGGGGAGAGAGAGGTGGGGGGGGGGAGGAAGGGAAGTAGAGGGAGGTAGGAAGGAGGTAGAGAGGTGGAAAGAGGGAGAGAAAGGGAGAAAGGAAGGTAGGAAGAGAGGTAAAGGGAAGGAGAGGGAGGTACACGTAAGCTGGGGTGCCTAGTCTTCTGGTGAACTAATACTGTTTTAGTGTGTGTGTGTGTGTGTGTGTGTGTGTGTGTATCTTCCCTCCCCCCACACACCATGATATGTTTTGAGTTGTCGCTTTATCTTGAACTACCCCTCGTAAACCTGGAAGGAGGAAAGAGGACAGATAGACAGATTAACACACACACACACACACACACACACACACACACACACGGTTACGTAAATATAGACGACTGTATCCCCTTCACAATTTGTTTTCGGTCGTCTCTCTCTCTCTCTCTCTCTCTCTCTCTCTCTCTGGACGAGATAAAACTCTCCTTTAGGTCCATAATTCATCATTTCTCTTCTAATAAATCATCTCTTGCACAAAAATAATTAGAAGAATGAATTTTTTAAACACTGGATAATAAATATTTAAATTATTTAATTATTAGAGTTAATTATTATTTATATCATTCAAATAATATAATTTTTATTAGAATTATAGAAAAAATAAATAATTTGGTTCTTAATCATTTAAATTGAGGGAAAAATAATTAAATCGATAATTAACTTGACTAAATGGATAAATTACTTCTCCACTAAATCCTGAAGAAATAACTTTTGGGTCTAAACTCACTAAATTGTTAACACTTAAAAGAGAGTTTGTGGTTAAAGCAACAGAATAGAGAATGACTTTAAGGATTTACAGACATAATGGAAGAATAAAGGTATTTCTAAGGTTTATTGATCACACACACACACACACCAGCTGGGCACACACGGGGGGGGGGGGGTAGGAGGGGGGAAGAGGAGAGAGAGGGAGGGGAGAGGGGGAGGTGGAGGGAAGGGGGGGGGGTAGTTTCTGCCTCATTATCGTGATTAATTACGTCGTATTTCAACTTCTTGCTTCTTGATAAATCTGAAAACTTTTATTCCTTCACAGACAGACACAGACAGACACAGACACACACACGAGACGAAGAATAATAAAAAAATAGTAGTATTAAAATATTCACACGAGGAGAAAATATATTTAATGGAATTCTATTTATTTTTATCTTTGACAAAATATTTTACAAACTCTTTCATCTTTAAGTTCATTTGGATTTATTTAACTATATAATTAACTCGATATAATTAACTCTATTATATAATATTTTTGCTTAGTTTATTCTCCAGGTTTATTTTATATACAGGAAAATGAACAAATTATATATACGCAATTTTTAAAAGGTTTTGCAATAATATAATTTGCTGTTTCTTTTATATGACGCAATCAACCCCTCGAGTACGATGACAATCTTACGAGTCCATTGAGTACGGTATCTTAACCCGTTGAGTACTATATCTTAACCCCTTGAGTACTATATCTTAACTTTTTGAGTACGATATCTTAACCCGTTGAGTACGATATCTTAACCCGTTGAGTACGATATCTTAACCCCTTGAATACGATATGTTAACCCCTTGAGTACGATATCTTAACCCCTTGAATACGATACGTTAACCCCATGAGTACTATATCTTAACCCCTTAAGTACTATATCCTAACCCCTTGCCTTGAGTACGATATCTTAACCCCTTGAATACGATACCTTAAACCCTTGAGTACTACACCTTAACCCCTTGAGTATAATATCTTTAATCATAATGAAAGAAAAGATGGTTGATATGACTCAAGGAGCAAGTAATGACCCGAACCGAACCAAACCGACCCAAGCCAAACCAGCAGACAGACAGACAGACAGACAGACCACCATCATAAACCTTGTCCACGTGAGCTGTAAGTCTCCCCCTCGTGGTCTTGTTAACACGGGAACCTTCACTTCACCAGTATAATAATTGACTCCTGGCGGCGCCCTTCGTCTCTCGTCTTGTCTCGCGTCATCCTAAACCAACTTGTGCTCGACCGATGGTAAGATAGACTACATAAGAAACTGAATATACTTGACACAGTTACAGAAAAAATATTTACTTTAGCGTGAATAATTGTATAAGTCGATAAATAAATAAATAAATAAATGTATAATTAAATATATAAATAAAATTAATAAATTATGAATTATTAATAACAGGAAGACCTAACAAGACCTAACTTAACCTGTCCCAACAAGCAGGAAACTATGGAATGTCCCTCCCAACTTCTTACGCTTCCAACTTTCTTAAAGACTCGAGGGTTCAGAGACTCTATGATGTCTTACTTAAATGTCGTCTTTCTTACTGTGAGAGAGAGAGAGAGAGAGAGAGAGAGAGAGAGAGAGAGAGAGAGAGAGAGAGAGAGAGAGAGAGAGAGAGAGACTTCACACTAGTCTCCGTTCACATTAGACGCCATTTATGTTCTTATTCATCTTTGTTTTAGGGGTCGACATACACACACACACATACACACACCCCTGCGCACACACACACACACACACACACACACACACACACACACCCAACTTTAAGCCAGGAATATGATTTCTTCCGTAACTCCGCCAGACACCTCCTTCCGGCACCACAGTAACGAGAGATTCCACAAGACCGGCTCTCTGAATACCGGACCCGGAGTAGAGGTGTTGAAGTCCGGATTATTCCCCCTTATAAGACAGGTTTCCACACTTTGACTAATGTTCATACGGATGGTTGGTCAGGTGACGAGTGGGGGAGAAGGGGGAGGGGGGTGGGGTAGAAGAAAGAAATTGAGGGGGGAAAGGGGAGAGGGAGGGGAGAGGGAGGGGGGAGAAGGGAACTTGCCCAAACACACTCGGTTCAGTTTCAAAATGAAAAAAGTCCAGTTCAACTTATATATCTCATAGCCGACACACGCACACACACACACACACCTCTATCAGTCAGTCAGGTGAAGCATTCATAGAGCTGACTTAAGCAGGTCTTCCCTCACAACAGTAGAGGTAAACAAACAGAGAGAACACCAACACGAGACGACTGGACAGACCTGAGAAGGACGAGGAAGAGTGAGGAGTCGCCCCATTGATATGAGAGACAAAATGCTTAATATATCTCTTAGTTTCTTATGATTGGATCTCTCTCTCTCTCTCTCTCTCTCTCTCTCTCTCTCTCTCTCTCTCTCTCTCTCTCTCTCTCTCTCTGTCTCTCTCTCTCTCTCTCTCTCTCCACTATTTAGCCTTCGTAAGAAATGTATTACACTCACCCAGAAAGAAACTCTCAGAGCCAAGTCCTCGGCATTTAGTTTAATCCAGATGTCGCTTTATCAAGACACACACAGTTCTCGTGACCTCAGCTGACACACACGCGCACACACACACGCACACACACTTCTGAAGACTACGGTTTAACCCTTTGAGAAGAACCTTTTTAACTCTTTGAGCAGGACCTTTTTTTAACCCTTTGAGGAGGACCTTTTTAACCCTTTGAGGAGGATTTTTTTTAACCCTCTGAAGAATGATGCCCTGACACGTCCATGAAGAAGGCAACAGCTAAAACCATCGTGGCCAGAGAGTTAAGACAAGACAAGACGAGTAGGAAGAAGGTGAGAGAGAGAGAGAGAGAGAGAGAGAGAGAGAGAGAGAGAGAGAGAGAGAGAGAGAGAGAGAGAGAGAGAGAGAGAGAGAGAGAGCCTCGGGTGTTGACGGCACTGTTCTGTATCACGTGCCAGTTGGTCTGCCTTTATTAAACAAGTTCACATATAAACACTGTGTGTGTGTGTGTGTGTGTGTGTGTGTGTGTGTGTGTGTGTGTGTGTGTGTTTAGGCATGAAAACTATAAGGCATCTATGTAATTCCCTCCTCTTTCTTCCTCCTCCTATTCCACATCCACATCCTCCTCCTCCTCCTTCTTCTTCTTCCTCCTCCACCTTCCTCCTCCTTCTCCCTCCTCCTCCACCTCCTCCTCCTTCTCCCCCATACAGGAAATAAGCATATAAAGGCTCTCGGTCGAAGTGTCTTACTGTTTACAACTGCTTATGTACCTGCATTGTCCATATACCTGCTGAATTGTATCTGTCTGTCTGTCTGTCTGTCTGTCTGTCTGTCTGTCTGTTTGTCTGTCTCCTCCACGTATAGGAGATAACATTATGATGGTAATAATCGAGGTGGAGAGGATAAGGGAGAAAAGGAGAGAAGAGAAGGGAGGAGGGAAGAGGGGGGAGGATGAGGGAAGAGGGGAGAGGAGGATGAGGGAAGAGGGGGGAGGAGGAGGAGGAAAATAGAGGCAACACAATACAACATCACCAGTATATAATATCTTACACGGACACTCAAACACCGACCTACCCTCACCTCAAACACCGACCTTCCCTCACCTCAAACACCACCGACCTTCCCTCACCTCAAACACCGACCTTCCCTCACCTCAAACACCGACCTTCCCTCACCTCAAACACCACCGACCTTCCCTCACCTCAAACACCGACCTTCCCTCACCTCAAACACCGACCTTCCCTCACCTCAAACACCGACCTTCTCTCACCTCAAACACCGACCTTCCCTCACCTCAAACACCGACCTTCCCTCACCTCAAACACCAACCTTCCCTCACCTCAAACACCGACCTTCCCTCACCTCAAACACCGACCTTCCCTCACCTCAAACACCGACCTTCCCTCACCTCAAACACCGACCTTCCCTCACCTCAAACACCGACCTTCCCTCACCTCAAACACCGACCTTCCCTCACCTCAAACACCGACCTTCCCTCACCTCAAACACCGACCTTCCCTCACCTCAAACACCGACCTTCCCTCACCTCAAACACCGACCTTCCCTCACCTCAAACACCGACCTTCCCTCACCTCAAACACCGACCTTCCCTCACCTCAAACACCGACCTTCCCTCACCTCAAACACCAACCTTCCCTCACCTCAAACACCGACCTTCCCTCACCTCAAACACCGACCTTCCCTCACCTCAAACACCGACCTTCCCTCACCTCAAACACCGACCTTCCCTCACCTCAAACACCGACCTTCCCTCACCTCAAACACCGACCTTCCCTCACCTCAAACACCGACCTTCCCTCACCTCAAACACCGACCTTCCCTCACCTCAAACACCGACCTTCCCTCACCTCAAACACCGACCTTCCCTCACCTCAAACACCGACCTTCCCTCACCTCAAACACCGACCTTCTCTCACCTCAAACACCGACCTTCCCTCACCTCAAACACCGACCTTCCCTCACCTCAAACACCGACCTTCCCTCACCTCAAACACCAACCTTCCCTCACCTCAAACACCGACCTTCCCTCACCTCAAACACCGACCTTCCCTCACCTCAAACACCGACCTTCCCTCACCTCAAACACCGACCTTCCCTCACCTCAAACACCGACCTTCCCTCACCTCAAACACCGACCTTCCCTCACCTCAAACACCGACCTTCCCTCACCTCAAACACCGAACTTCACTCAACTCAAACACCGACCTTCGCTCACCTCAAACACCGACCTTCCCTCACCTCAAACACCGACCTTCCCTCACCTCAAACACCAACCTTCCCTCACCTCAAACACCGACCTTCCCTCACCTCAAACACCAACCTTCCCTCACCTCAAACACCGACCTTCTCTCACCTCAAACACCGACCTTCCCTCACCTCAAACACCGACCTTCCCTCACCTCAAACACCGACCTTCCCTCACCTCAAACACCGACCTTCCCTCACCTCAAACACCGACCTTCCCTCACCTCAAACACCGACCTTCCCTCACCTCAAACACCGACCTTCCCTCACCTCAAACACCAACCTTCCCTCACCTCAAACACCGACCTTCCTCACCTCAAACACCGACCTTCCCTCACCTCAAACACCGACCTTCCCTCACCTCAAACACCGACCTTCCCTCACCTCAAACACCGACCTTCCCTCACCTCAAACACCGACCTTCTCTCACCTCAAACACCGACCTTCCCTCACCTCAAACACCGACCTTCCCTCACCTCAAACACCGACCTTCCCTCACCTCAAACACCGACCTTCCCTCACCTCAAACACCGACCTTCCCTCACCTCAAACACCGACCTTCCCTCACCTCAAACACCGACCTTCCCTCACCTCAAACACCAACCTTCCCTCACCTCAAACACCGACCTTCCCTCACCTCAAACACCGACCTTCCCTCACCTCAAACACCGACCTTCCCTCACCTCAAACACCGACCTTCTCTCACCTCAAACACCGACCTTCCCTCACCTCAAACACCACCAACCTTCCCTCACCTCAAACACCGACCTTCCCTCACCTCAAACACCAACCTTCCCTCACCTCAAACACCGACCTTCCCTCACCTCAAACACCAACCTTCTCTCACCTCAAACACCGACCTTCCCTCACCTCAAACACCAACCTTCCCTCACCTCAAACACCGACCTTCCCTCACCTCAAACACCGACCTTCCCTCACCTCAAACACCGACCTTCCCTCACCTCAAACACCGACCTTCCCTCACCTCAAACACCGACCTTCCCTCACCTCAAACACCAACCTTCCCTCACCTCAAACACCGACCTTCCCTCACCTCAAACACCGACCTTCCCTCACCTCAAACACCGACCTTCCCTCACCTCAAACACCAACCTTCCCTCACCTCAAACACCGACCTTCCCTCACCTCAAACACCACCGACCTTCCCTCACCTCAAACACCGACCTTCCCTCACCTCAAACACCAACCTTCCCTCACCTCAAACACCGACCTTCCCTCACCTCAAACACCGACCTTCTCTCACCTCAAACACCGACCTTCCCTCACCTCAAACACCGACCTTCCCTCACCTCAAACACCGACCTTCCCTCACCTCAAACACCAACCTTCCCTCACCTCAAACACCGACCTTCCCTCACCTCAAACACCGACCTTCCCTCACCTCAAACACCGACCTTCCCTCACCTCAAACACCACCAACCTTCCCTCACCTCAAACACCGACCTTCCCTCACCTCAAACACCGACCTTCCCTCACCTCAAACACCGACCTTCCCTCACCTCAAACACCGACCTTCTCTCACCTCAAACACCGACCTTCCCTCACCTCAAACACCGACCTTCCCTCACCTCAAACACCGACCTTCCCTCACCTCAAACACCGACCTTCTCTCACCTCAAACACCGACCTTCCCTCACCTCAAACACCGACCTTCCCTCACCTCAAACACCGACCTTCCCTCACCTCAAACACCGACCTTCCCTCACCTCAAACACCAACCTTCCCTCACCTCAAACACCGACCTTCCCTCACCTCAAACACCGACCTTCCCTCACCTCAAACACCGACCTTCCCTCACCTCAAACACCGACCTTCCCTCACCTCAAAACACCGACCTTCCCTCACCTCAAACACCGACCTTCCCTCACCTCAAACACCGACCTTCCCTCACCTCAAACACCGACCTTCCCTCACCTCAAACACCGACCTTCTCTCACCTCAAACACCGACCTTCCCTCACCTCAAACACCGACCTTCCCTCACCTCAAACACTACCAGATGATATTTAACTCCTCATAACTACCTTCTTTCCCTCATTTCTTCGTAAGACATAAAGACAGGCAGACTTATGTCTCTACAACACAAGCCATTAAGACACAATAGACTCCAGTAATACAACAGTTTAAAAATAAAACTCAACTCAGACTCTTTAGGATTCAGAACTTTTTATTGGCAGCTAACGAAGCAAATCTTACATAAAAGGTTTCGGGTACAGGTAAAGTTTTCCCCGCAGGTTCTACACACACACCCACACGTACACACACACACACACACACACATACACACACACACACACACACACACACACACACACACACACACACACACACACACACACACACACACGCGTACACACACAGTCAAGCCAGATGCCCAGCTGACTGGAAGACCTCTTATGTATCACCAGTGCCCAAGTCAACCAGCCCACAATCCTTAAATCAGCTACGACCTATTGCAATCACCCCAATACCCAGCCTAATCTGTGAAAGTTTTGTGTTCGACTGGGCTTATGCTGATATTGCAGGAGTCGTAGACCCTCAGCAATTTGGCAACATGAAAACTTCCTCCACCACTCACTGTCTTGTCAGCTTTCTCGATTACATATACCGCCATCTCGAGAAACGAAAAACGTCTGTAGCTGTCGCCTTCATTGATTTCACTAAAGCGTTCGACCTAGTCGACCACAATATAATCATCAACAAAGCTATTGACCTCGGGCTTCGAAGAAGCCTCATACCATGGCTTACAGACTTCCTCAGTGACCGACGCCAAGCTGTACGCTTCCGAGGGGCTGTCTCCACCTTTCAGTCACTCACCTGTGGCGTCCCCCAAGGCACCAAGATGGGACCACTCTGCTTCCTTATGCTCATCAATGATGCCCTAAGAGAAACCCCTGCTCGCTGGAAATATGTCGACGACTCCACCATTGGGATCAGCGTCAACAATTCTGCTCCCAACTATACCGCCCTTCAGGATTTATTGAACAGTCTCCAAAACTGGGCCACCAACAACCATGTCACCATCAACCATACCAAGACCATGGTTATGCACATCAACCTCTCCTCCGACATTGTCCCACCTCCTTCCATTACTCTAGGTCCGAACACACTCCAGGTTGTAGATTCCACGAAGCTCCTCGGCGTCACCATAGACAACAAACTAAATTGGAAACCACACGTCAATGAAGTTGTCAAATCCTCCAGTTTCCGTCTCCACCTCCTCCGCCGACTCAAGTCCCTCGGAGTTCCTGCACACGAGCTCCTCAGTGTTTACACAACATTCATACTTCCCAAGCTCACCTATGCCTCCCCCACCTGGTCTTCCTCCCTAAATGCCACACAACGTAAACACCTAGAAAAAGTACAAAAGAGGGCATGCAAGATTATTCTCTCCCCCTCCTACTCCACATATCAAGAAGCGCTCAACACACTGACCCTTTCGACTCTCACTGACCATCACCACGACCTCATCTGCAAATTTGGTAAGAAGCTTCTACACCATCCCCGACACCGGCTCCTACTACCACCTGAGATCCCTTGTCCGAGAATTGCTGTTCGACACCACAACCGCATCCAGCCCATACGTGCACGAACTGATCGCTATAAGAACAGCCCAGTCCCAACCATTGTAAAAATTATCAACAACTTGTAATACTGTAACACTGTCACTATGTTGAAATGAACTGTAGTTTGAGCTTTTCCCCATCTAAGTTATTATATGTCTTATTTGTGTCACTTATGTTACTTGTATATTATTTGTAATTCGTAACCCATTCCCCAAATATGTAACTGTATATTTTCAGCCTTCTGGCTGCCAAGCTCCTTCAATAAACCGTTAATTATTATTATTATTATTATTATTACACGATAAGAGACAAGACATGATGACAAGGATGGTCGGGGATGGTAGGGGTTGGTAGGGGAGGGGGCAGACGACCAGGGGAGGGGGGGGGGTAGTATGGAGGATGGTGGGGGGTGGCAGGGTGGTAGACGACGACAGAGGATGGAGGGATAGGCCCTTAAAACACCGACAGACAATAACTAACCCATGACACAACCCACCCGCTCTCTCTTACCTCCTCCTAAACTTCTTCAATTTCCGAACTATAACTTCCTTCCCCCACCTCTAATCTTCCTTCACCCTCCTTTCTCTAAAAAAAAAAATAAGGATAGGGGAAGATGGTAAGGATGGGAGGAGAGTGTGAGGGGATGGGGTCACTGGAGTCACACTCACCAATACAAAAAAAATTTATCACCTTCTCCCACCACCACCAGCATCACCGTCTCCCACCACCACCAGCATCAGCGTCTCCCACCACCACCACCACCAGCACCACCAGCATCACCGTCTCCCACCACCACCACCACCAGCACCACCAGCATCACCGTCTCCCACCACCACCACCAGCATCACCGTCTCCCACCACCACCACCACCACCACCACCAGCATCACCGTCTCCCACCACCACCACCACCAGCATCACCGTCTTCCACCACCACCACCAGCATCACCGTCTTCCACCACCACCACCACCAGCATCACCGTCTTCCACCACCACCACCACCAGCATCACCGTCTTCCACCACCACCACCACCACCACCACCAGCATCACCGTCTCCCACCACCACCAGCATCACCGTCTCCCACCACCACCAGCATCACCGTCTCCCACCACCACCACCAGCATCACCGTCTCCCACCACCACCACCAGCATCACCGTCTCCCACCACCACCACCAGCATCACCGTCTCCCACCACCACCACCACCACCAGCATCACCGTCTCCCACCACCACCAGCATCACCGTCTCCCACCACCACCAGCATCACCGTCTCCCACCACCACCAGCATCACCGTCTCCCACCACCACCAGCATCACCGTCTCCCACCACCACCAGCATCACCGTCTCCCACCACCACCAGCATCACCGCCACCACCACCAGCATCACCGTCTCCCACCACCACCAGCATCACCGTCACCCACCACCACCAGCATCACCGTCTCCCACCACCACCAGCATCACCGTCTCCCACCACCACCAGCATCACCGTCTCCCACCACCACCAGCATCACCGTCTCCCACCACCACCACCACCACCAGCATCACCGTCTCCCACCACCACCAGCATCACCGTCTTCCACCACCACCAGCATCACCGTCTCCCACCACCACCAGCATCACCGTCTCCCACCACCACCAGCATCACCGTCTCCCACCACCACCAGCATCACCGTCTCCCACCACCACCAGCATCACCGTCTCCCACCACCAGCATCACCGTCTCCCACCACCAGCATCACCGTCTCCCACCACCACCAGCATCACCGTCTCCCACCACCACCACCAGCATCACCGTCTCCCACCACCACCACCAGCATCACCGTCTCCCACCACCACCAGCATCACCGTCTCCCACCACCACCAGCATCACCGTCTCCCACCACCACCAGCATCACCGTCTCCACCACCACCACCAGCATCACCGTCTCCCACCACCACCAGCATCACCGTCTCCCACCACCACCAGCATCACCGTCTCCCACCACCACCAGCATCACCGTCACCCACCACCACCAGCATCACCGTCTCCCACCACCACCAGCATCACCGTCTCCCACCACCACCAGCATCACCGTCTCCCACCACCACCAGCATCACCGTCACCACCACCAGCATCACCGTCTACTACCACCACCACCAGCATCACCGTCTCCCACCACCACCAGCATCACCGTCTCCCACCACCACCAGCATCACCGTCTCCCACCACCACCAGCATCACCGTCTCCCACCACCACCAGCATCACCGTCTCCCACCACCACCAGCATCACCGTCTCCACCACCACCAGCATCACCGTCTCCCACCACCACCAGCATCACCGTCTCCCACCACCACCAGCATCACCGTCTCCCACCACCACCAGCATCACCGTCTCCCACCACCACCAGCATCACCGTCTCCCACCACCACCAGCATCACCGTCTCCCACCACCACCAGCATCACCGTCTCCCACCACCACCAGCATCACCGTCTCCCACCACCACCAGCATCACCGTCTCCCACCACCACCAGCATCACCGTCTCCCACCACCACCAGCATCACCGTCTCCCACCACCACCAGCATCACCGTCACCCACCACCACCAGCATCACCGTCTCCCACCACCACCAGCATCACCGTCTCCCACCACCACCAGCATCACCGTCTCCCACCACCACCAGCATCACCGTCTCCCACCACCACCAGCATCACCGTCTCCCACCACCACCAGCATCACCGTCTCCCACCACCACCAGCATCACCGTCTCCCACCACCACCAGCATCACCGTCTCCACCACCACCAGCATCACCGTCTCCACCACCACCAGCATCACCGTCTCCCACCACCACCAGCATCACCGTCTCCCACCACCACCAGCATCACCGTCTCCCACCACCACCAGCATCACCGTCTCCCACCACCACCAGCATCACCGTCCCACCACCACCAGCATCACCGTCTCCCACCACCACCAGCATCACCGTCTCCCACCACCACCAGCATCACCGTCCCCACCACCACCAGCATCACCGTCTCCCACCACCACCAGCATCACCGTCTCCCACCACCACCAGCATCACCGTCTCCCACCACCACCAGCATCACCGTCTCCCACCACCACCAGCATCACCGTCTCCCACCACCACCAGCATCACCGTCTCCCACCACCACCAGCATCACCGTCTCCCACCACCACCAGCATCACCGTCTCCCACCACCACCAGCATCACCGTCTCCCACCACCACCAGCATCACCGTCTCCCACCACCACCAGCATCACCGTCTCCCACCACCACCAGCATCACCGTCTCCCACCACCACCAGCATCACCGTCTCCCACCACCACCAGCATCACCGTCTCCCACCACCACCAGCATCACCGTCTCCCACCACCACCAGCATCACCGTCTCCCACCACCACCAGCATCACCGTCTCCCACCACCACCAGCATCACCGTCTCCCACCACCACCAGCATCACCGTCTCCCACCACCACCAGCATCACCGTCTCCCACCACCACCAGCATCACCGTCTCCCACCACCACCAGCATCACCGTCTCCCACCACCACCAGCATCACCGTCTCCCACCACCACCAGCATCACCGTCACCCACCACCACCAGCATCACCGTCTCACCCACCACCACCAGCATCACCGTCTCCCACCACCACCAGCATCACCGTCACCCACCACCACCAGCATCACCGTCTCCCACCACCACCAGCATCACCGTCACCCACCACCACCAGCATCACCGTCTCCCACCACCACCAGCATCACCGTCTCCCACCACCACCAGCATCACCGTCACCCACCACCACCACCAGCATCACCGTCTCCCACCACCACCACCACCAGCATCACCGTCTCCCACCACCACCAGCATCACCGTCACCCACCACCAGCATCACCTTCTCCACCACCACCAGCATCACCGTCACCCACCACCACCAGCATCACCGTCTCCCACCACCACCAGCTCACCGTCACCCACCACCAGCATCACCGTCTCCCACCACCACCAGCATCACCGTCTCCCACCACCACCAGCATCACCGTCACCCACCACCACCAGCATCACCGTCTCCCACCACCACCAGCATCACCGTCACCCACCACCACCAGCATCACCGTCTCCCACCACCACCAGCATCACCGTCTCCCACCACCACCAGCATCACCGTCTCCCACCACCACCAGCATCACCGTCACCCACCACCACCAGCATCACCGTCTCCCACCACCACCAGCATCACCGTCTCCCACCACCACCAGCATCACCGTCTCCCACCACCACCAGCATCACCGTCTCCCACCACCACCAGCATCACCGTCACCACCACCACCAGCATCACCGTCTACCACCACCACCAGCATCACCGTCTCCCACCACCACCAGCATCACCGTCTCCCACCACCACCAGCATCACCGTCTCCCACCACCACCAGCATCACCGTCACCCACCACCACCACCAGCATCACCGTCTCCCACCACCACCAGCATCACCGTCTCCCACCACCACCAGCATCACCGTCTCCCACCACCACCAGCATCACCGTCTCCCACCACCACCAGCATCACCGTCTCCCACCACCACCAGCATCACCGTCACCCACCACCACCAGCATCACCGTCTCCACCACCACCACCACCGCCACCACCACCACTCACCACCACCAGCATCACCGTCTCCCACCACCACCACCACCACCACCACCAGCATCACCGTCACCCACCACCACCAGCATCACCGTCTCCCACCACCACCAGCATCACCGTCTCCCACCACCACCAGCATCACCGTCTCCCACCACCACCAGCATCACCGTCTCCCACCACCACCAGCATCACCGTCTCCCACCACCACCACCACCACCACCACCAGCATCACCGTCACCCACCACCACCAGCATCACCGTCAACCACCACTCACCGTCTCCCACCACCACCAGCATCACCGTCTCCCACCACCACCAGCATCACCGTCTCCACCACCACCACCACCAGCATCACCGTCTCCCACCACCACCAGCATCACCGTCTCCCACCACCACCAGCATCACCGTCTCCCACCACCACCAGCATCACCGTCTCCCACCACCACCAGCATCACCGTCTCCCACCACCACCAGCATCACCGTCTCCCACCACCACCAGCATCACCGTCTCCCACCACCACCAGCATCACCGTCACCCACCACCACCAGCATCACCGTCTCCCACCACCACCAGCATCACCGTCTCCCACCACCACCAGCATCACCGTCTCCCACCACCACCAGCATCACCGTCACCCACCACCACCAGCATCACCGTCTCCCACCACCACCAGCATCACCGTCTCCCACCACCACCAGCATCACCGTCTCCCACCACCACCAGCATCACCGTCTCCCACCACCACCAGCATCACCGTCTCCCACCACCACCACCAGCATCACCGTCTCCCACCACCACCACCACCACCAGCATCACCGTCACCCACCACCACCACCACCACCACCAGCATCACCGTCTCCCACCACCACCAGCATCACCGTCTCCCACCACCACCAGCATCACCGTCTCCCACCACCACCAGCATCACCGTCTCCCACCACCACCAGCATCACCGTCACCCACCACCACCAGCATCACCGTCTCCCACCACCACCAGCATCACCGTCTCCCACCACCACCAGCATCACCGTCTCCCACCACCACCAGCATCACCGTCTCCCACCACCACCAGCATCACCGTCTCCCACCACCACCAGCATCACCGTCTCCCACCACCACCAGCATCACCGTCTCCCACCACCACCAGCATCACCGTCTCCACCACCACCAGCATCACCGTCTCCCACCACCACCAGCATCACCGTCTCCCACCACCACCAGCATCACCGTCTCCCACCACCACCAGCATCACCGTCTCCCACCACCACCAGCATCACCGTCTCCCACCACCACCAGCATCACCGTCTCCCACCACCACCAGCATCACCGTCTCCCACCACCACCAGCATCACCGTCTCCCACCACCACCAGCATCACCGTCACCCACCACCACCAGCATCACCGTCTCCCACCACCACCAGCATCACCGTCACCCACCACCACCAGCATCACCGTCTCCCACCACCACCAGCATCACCGTCTCCCACCACCACCAGCATCACCGTCTCCCACCACCACCAGCATCACCGTCTCCCACCACCACCAGCATCACCGTCACCCACCACCACCAGCATCACCGTCTCCCACCACCACCAGCATCACCGTCTCCCACCACCACCAGCATCACCGTCTCCCACCACCACCACCACCACCACCAGCATCACCGTCACCCACCACCACCACCACCACCACCACCAGCATCACCGTCTCCCACCACCACCACCACCACCACCACCAGCATCACCGTCTCCCACCACCACCAGCATCACCGTCTCCCACCACCACCAGCATCACCGTCTCCCACCACCACCAGCATCACCGTCTCCCACCACCACCAGCATCACCGTCTCCCACCACCACCAGCATCACCGTCTCCCACCACCACCAGCATCACCGTCACCCACCACCACCAGCATCACCGTCTCCCACCACCACCAGCATCACCGTCACCCACCACCACCAGCATCACCGTCACCCACCACCACCAGCATCACCGTCTCCCACCACCACCAGCATCACCGTCTCCCACCACCACCAGCATCACCGTCTCCCACCACCACCAGCATCACCGTCTCCCACCACCACCAGCATCACCGTCACCCACCACCACCAGCATCACCGTCTCCCACCACCACCACCACCACCAGCATCACCGTCTCCCACCACCACCAGCATCACCGTCTCCCACCACCACCACCGTCTCCCACCACCACCAGCATCACCGTCTCCCACCACCACCACCACCACCAGCATCACCGTCTCCCACCACCACCACCACCACCACCAGCATCACCGTCTCCCACCACCACCACCGTCTCCCACCACCACCAGCATCACCGTCTCCCACCACCACCACCACCACCAGCATCACCGTCACCCCCAGGAAACTAACAAAGACCATCTGTGTCTAACTGAGCTTTTTTTTTCTTTTTAACTAATTCTTTCCTTCCTCTTGATTATGGTGGTGACAACATTAATCGGGTAAAAATCTGTGAGCGACTGGAACTTACACGTAATCTGTGGGTGGTGAAAATCGGGTGAACATATTCTTGAGTAAACAAAAGTAACTTATAGAACATCCTTATACGTCTTGAGAGGAAGGGAAGAATGAATTATAGGCCCGGTGTTAATGGTAACTAATGGAGGTGTGTCAATATTTTATCAGTACCTCTTCCCCCTCCTCTCTCCTTCTCCCCACGCCTCCTCTCCCCTTCCCCTACCCTTCCCTCTCTTCCCCTCCCCACCCCACCCCCCTCCCCCACTAATGGCTACACTCTACACCTAATGATCTTACAGAATTAATTACACTCAAAACTCTTTATATAACTTAAGGAGAATATATTAACCATTAATCTATCTAATTCAATATGAAGGAAGTAATTAATTAAAGACTTGTAAATAAAAGAATAATTATTGAAGACTTTGATTAATTAATTTATGGATAAAGAATACATTGGTGATCGTGTCTGGGTGTGAATGTTGAGGGTGAATGTTTGAGAGAGTGTTGATGAATGATACAAGTGAATGTATACAATACTTAAAGGGGGATATTTATGTTGTTGTTTGTTGCCTCTCTCTCTCTCTCTCTCTCTCTCTCTCTCTCTCTCTCTCTCTCTCTCTCTCTCTCTCTCTCACACCCAGAGCTATACACCGCCTCTGTATATTATATTCAGGCGACATAGATTGGATATTGAGTACAGTAATTCCATTTAGTGTTTTATATAAGCTACGATCAGAGGCAGAGAGGCGGAGGGTGGCTGTTGTCCCTTGAGTCTTGCTGTTACAAGGACCACATGCTGTACTTTATACTAACCTAACCTAACCTAACCTAACCTAACCTAACCTAACCTAACCTAACCTAACCTAACCTAACCTAACCTAACCTAATGCATTCAATAGGAACAGGATATTTAATCTTAGTGAGGAAATAAGGTAGGGAGGGGAGGGGTGGATAATCTTCACGTGACCAAAACAATTCAAGGTAAGACAGCACCATGAACACCGTCAGCACCATAAACATCGTCAGCACCATAAACACCGTCAGCACCATAAACATCGTCAGCACCATAAACATCGTCAGCACCATGAACACCGTCAGCACCATAAACATCGTCAGCGCCATAAACATCGTCAGCACCATGAACACCGTCAGCACCATAAACATCGTCAGCACCATAAACATCGTCAGCACCATAAACATCGTCAGCACCATAAACATCGTCAGCACCATAAACATCGTCAGCACCATAACACAAGGACCAAACCATAAACATAATCAGCACCATAACATAAGGACCACACCATAACATAAGGACCACACCATAAACATCGTCAGCACCCTAACATCGTCAGCACCATAAACATCGTCAGCACCATAAACATCGTCAGCACCATAAACATCGTCAACACCATAACATAAGGACCACGCCATAACATAAGGACCACACCATAACATAAGGACCACACCATAACATAAGGACCACACCATAACATAAGGACCACACCATAACATAAGGACCACACCATAACATAAGGACCACGTCATAACATAAGGACCACACCATAACATAAGGACCACGCCATAACATAAGGACCACGCCATAACATAAGGACCACACCATAACATAAGGACCACACCATAACATAAGGACCACACCATAACAAAAGGACCACGCCATAACATAAGGACCACACCATAACATAAGGACCACACCATAACATAAGGACCACACCATAACATAAGGACCACACCATAACATAAGGACCACACCATAACATAAGGACCACACCATAACAAAAGGACCACGCCATAACATAAGGACCACACCATAACATAAGGACCACGCCATAACATAAGGACCACACCATAACATAAGGACCACACCATAACATAAGGACCACGCCATAACATAAGGACCACACCATAACATAAGGACCACGCCATAACATAAGGACCACACCATAACATAAGGACCACACCATAACATAAGGACCACGCCATAACATAAGGACCACACCATAACATAAGGACCACGCCATAACATAAGGACCACACCATAACATAAGGACCACACCATAACATAAGGACCACACCATAACATAAGGACCACACCATAACATAAGGACCACACCATAACATAAGGACCACACCATAACATAAGGACCACGCCATAACATAAGGACCACGCCATAACATAAGGACCACGCCATAACATAAGGACCACGCCATAACATAAGGACCACACCATAACATAAGGACCACGCCATTTACGATCGTTAAAAATGGCTTTGCAGATCAAGTGGGTTTATCATTGTTTGTATTCTGTTGTCTCTTTTATCACCGTCAATGTAAAATCTGTCAAAATCCTTCAGAATGTTGTAAATCGGGATCTATTGAGAGGTCAAATCTGGACTACTCTCTCTCTCTATATTTCTATTTTGTTATTCTCTCTCTCTCTCTCTCTCTCTCTCTCTCTCTCTCTCTCTCTCTCTCTCTCTCTCTCTCTCTCTCTCTCTCTCTCTCTCAGTACATATATGTTAGCTTTATCTTCACCCTTGACCTTCCATTGACCTGACTCGCCCCCCCCCCCCCCACACTGCCTCATGAAGAATTTACTAATCGCTGTAATCCGGGTACAAACGCTTAAACAAATACACATACAGACATACAAACACACACACACACACACACACACACACACACACACAACTGTTACACACACATACACGCAACCTCATACAGACACACACACACAACTTAATACACACACACAACTTTATGCAGACACACACACACAAACACACACACACACACACACACACACACATATACACATTACACAAACAAACACACACATATATTTAGATCTCCTTTAGCGGCGGGGATTAATCTATCTCACTATATTTCACTATTTTAACTGGATATATATCAATAAGAGTCACTAGAATATAACTTAATTAATCCAAAGGTAAAAATATACCTCTATAATATTCCTTCTTAATTAATTACCTGCACCGTATATAGCTGACTCATAATTATTGCTGACTCATAATTATTGCTGACTCATAATTATTGCTGACTCACAACTATTGCTGACTCATAATTATTGCTGACTCATAATTATTGCTGACTCATAATTATTGCTGACTCATAATTATTACTGACTATTTTACCATCATAATAATATTCCACCTGAACTACCCAACAAAGAGTAAAGTTTACACAATATTCAAAAGCCTTTTTGTAATTCATTTATTTTACATGTTGCTTTGAAACTGATAGTGGTAGCGAAATATAATTAAAGATTTATTGTTATTTGTGGTAGATTACAGGTGAGGAATTATGACAGGTGAGGCGTTATGGCAGGTGAGGACGATGGGGAAGGATGGGTGAGTGAGGGAAGTGAGGAGAGGGAGGGAGGGAGGGAGGGAGGGAGAGGGAAGGGAAGGAGATAGGTCAGAAGGTACGTAGGGAAGGGAGAGAGAGAGGGGGGGGGGGAGGGGGAACAGTCTACCGTGAACGCCATCAATATATATTAATTAAAGTGTTAATATCAAGGGGCAGGAACCACAATTAATGTCTTCTGCAAACATTTGGACCAACGAACATATCACCATATCACCTCTCACCTGCCTGCCTCCCTCACTTCACACTCACCCTCATTCTGCTTCACTCTCTCCTCTTCTTCACCTCCTCGCTTCGCTGTCACTCACTCACTCATACTATCATACCACCTACCTTACCCACCCACCCTCCCTCCCTCCCTCCTAGTATTCCTTTTGCACCTCACACACGCACTCACTCTCACACTCTCACTCACACTCTCTCACCGTGACCTCTGACCTTTCACAGCAACGTCAAAGCCAGGTCACCTCTCTCTGATGAAGAACCTGGTCGGCCTAAATTGAACGGCGTATCTAATATTAACAAACTTTACATCAATCTACACGGGTCGTATACGCTTCAAACCTGTACTCGGACACACGTGTTTATTTATATATCAAGGTTGTGTTGTTGAGTTGGTTATTATTATATATTTGTAAACTATGTATGTGTTCTTTACTGCTTTGATATAGTTATGGAGAATAGATCGTGATAGATGGATAAATTGACAGGTAGATGGATAAATTGACAGGTAGATGACTATATTGACAGGTGTAGTGAACAAGAACAAGGGCTGTTTTTTATAACACCTATTAATTAACTAATATATCTCAATACTCTTTAACAAACTTTTCTCTACAATCACTATCTATCTTACCATCAATCTATTCCATTAAAAAAATATCCAATAAATTTCCAGAAAGTTTAGTGGTAAATAACCTTAATGAGGAAAATATAAATCACCAGGAGTTTTATATGTTATTTTTTTCTTAAACCACTCAGGTGCGTCAGTTATTAGTCACGTTTATATAAGGTGAGTAACAGTGGCCGCAGGTAGAACTTTTGGACACACACACATACACACACACACAGACCTGATGATGAGCCACCTCAACACTAACTGGGGGGTTAGGGGGTTAGGTTAGGTTGGGTTAGGTTAGGTTAGGTCATTCCTCAGTACCCATCCCATTCTAGTGTGTACGCTAGGTAGGTCCAAACACACCCCTTAATTATATCAACTGATTAAAGTTTCCAAGAGTCAATATTTGTGGGCGAGACGGTGAGGGTATGTGTGTGTGTGTGTGTGTGTGTGTGTGTAGGTGGCTGCCCATACACACCCAGTCATGCCCTGAAGGTTTACATATCCTAACCCAATTAGCCTTTTACCCACACTCCCTCACACCCTCTCTCTCTCCCTCTCTCTCTCCCTCTTTCCCTCTCTCCGGGGAGTCTACCATATTGAGGTGTCAGTAGCCAGCCAGCCCCTTCCTTCACCAGTCATCCAGCCCTTTAAGTTATCCAAAGCATCAGTCATCCAGTCCCTCAGTCATCCAGCCAATTAGTCATCCAGTCCCTAAGTTATCCATTCCTTCAGTCATCAGTCACTAAGTTATCCATTCCTTCAGTCATTCAGTCCCTAAGTTATCCATTCCTTCAGTCATCCAGTCCCTAAGTTATCCATTCCTTCAGTCATTCAGTCCCTAAGTTATCCATTCCTTCAGTCATCCAGTCCCTAAGTTATCCATTCCTTCAGTCATCCAGTCCCTAAGTTATCCATTCCTTCAGTCATCCAGTCCCTAAGTTATCCATTCCTTCAGTCATTCAGTCCCTAAGTTATCCATTCCTTCAGTCACCCAGTCCCTAAGTTATCCATTCCTTCACTCATTCAGTCCCTAAGTTATCCATTCCTTCACTCATTCAGTCCCTAAGTTATCCATTCCTTCAGTCATTCAGTCCCTAAGTTATCCATTCCTTCAGTCATCCAGTCCCTAAGTTATCCATTCCTTCAGTCATCCAGCCCTGTAACCAACATACCCCCCCCCCCTCCCACGTCCATACAAGCCGCAGGCGCCTGTACACTCACACACACACACACACACACACACACACACACACACACACACACGACAGAGAGAGAGAGAGAGAGAGAGAGAGAGAGAGAGAGAGAGAGAGAGAGAGAGAGAGAGAGAGAGAGAGAGAGATTCATAAATTTTGTTGACCAACTTAAAGTGTTGGGACAACTTATATTGCCATTTACCAAATTGAAAACTCGAGCAAAATTTGTGAGATGAGGAGACACATTTTGGCTCTAAAACAAGACATCAAATGGAGGGAAATATTCGTTGTGTTTACTGTGTGAATAATTGACAGACGGAGTGTGGTAGGTGTATATACCTGGTCAGGGAGTATAATATATGCAGGTATATAGTGTGGTGGGGCTACACACCTGACTGAGAGGTTTAAACAAGACCTGTCTATGTGTGTGTGTGTGTGTGTGTGTGTGTGTGTGTGTGTGTGTGTGTGTGTGTCCTCAGATGGATAACTATAAATCCTCTTACATTTCCAGATCTGAAACGTGACAATACCTAATCTAACCCAATCCCAGCTTAACCTAGCCTGACCTGACATGATCTAATTCTAGCTTAACCTGACCTGACCTAGCTCTACCTGACCTAATCTAACCAAACCTAACCCACTCTAACTTAGCCCCACCCTAACCTAACCTAACCTATTCATAGTGAAGATGCAAGAATGAACAACTAAGAAGATACAAGAATATGAATAACAATGAGAGTAACGATAAGAATGAAGGAAGACCCAGGAATGAACCCTGAAATATTAGTGGTCTATATATTGCTTGGAAGAAGAAGATAAGAGAAAGAGTAATGGAATAAAGGAGGAAATATATAAGAACAGAAAATGAATAAGGAATGAAGAGATAAAAGAATGGATGGGAAAGATAGAGAGAGAGAGAGAGAGAGAGAGAGAGAGAGAGAGAGAGAGAGAGAGAGAGAGAGAGAGAGAGAGAGAGAGAGAGAGGACGAAATGGTAGTGGAGGAATAGAGGATGTGGGTGAGAGGGGTGAGAGAGGTGAAAGAGGGTGATGAGAGTAAGAGACATGAGAATGAGAGGGGGTGAGAGGGGTAAAAAGTGAGAAACAAATTACTGGTAAATAAAAAAACTAGAAAACAACTAACTCATAAACAAATAACTGTAAACAACTAACTGGTAAACAACTAACTGGTAAACAAATAACTGTAAACAATTAACTGGTAAACAAATAACTGTAAACAACTAACTGGTAAACAACTAACTGGGAAACAAATAACTGTAAACAACTAACTGGTAAACAAATAACTGGTAAACAACTAACTGGTCAACAAATAAATATAAACAACTTATTGATGTGTTTACAACCACAGGTATATGAAGCACCTGCACTAAATAATGATCCGCCACGTGATAACCTTGTTTGTGTCGTGTGTATATTAATATCCACACACACACACACACACACACACACACACACAGATGGCCGAGCGAGTGCAACTAAAAGGTTTAAGTTTACATCTGTTTATAAAACGTGAAAAGATGTTTATGCTTTTAGGTATATTGAATTTGTGAAGAGGTTGAGGCAGTAACGCTCAGAGGCACAGGAATGGCTGCCTCACTAACTATATCCTGCCACACAAACTACATCCTGCAACACTAACTATATATCCTGTCACACTAACTACATCCTGCAACACTAACTATATCCTGCAACACTAACTATATATCCTGCCACACTAACTACATCCTGCAACACTAACTATATATCCTGCCACACTAACTACATCCTGCCACACAAACTATATCCTGTCACACTAACTACATCCTGCCAAACAAACTATATCCTGTAACACTAACTATATCCTGTCACACTAACTATATCCTGTCACACTAACTATATCCTGCAACACTAACTATATATCCTGCCACACAAACTATATATCCTGCCACACAAACTATATCCTGTCACACTAACTATATCCTGCAACACTAACTATATCCTGCCACACTAACTATATATCCTGCCACACTAACTATATCCTGCAACACTAACTATATATCCTGCCACACAAACTATATATCCTGCCACACAAACTATATCCTGTCACACTAACTATATCCTGTCACACTAACTATATCCTGCCACACTAACTATATCCTGTCACACTAACTATATCCTGTCACACTAACTATATCCTGCCACACTAACTATATCCTGTCACACTAACTATATCCTGTCACACTAACTATATCCTGCCACACTCTCTTAATATCCCGAAATACCCTCTGCAAATGAATGTAAACATTTTTTTTCCCGGTACCTTCCACTCCACAGCTTCTGCCATTAATTAAATGCAATTAAAACCTCCTGTGAAAAAAAAAGTGTTTATTTATATCAATGTATTAAAACGTTGCTGCTGGTCCCAGGTGGTGTGTATATTATGTTAATTAATGACTGTTACGTATACACACAGTCTAAGGTAACACGGTCTAAGGTAACACAGTCTGAAGTAACACGGTCTAAGGTAACACGGTCTAAGGTAACACGGTCTAAGGTAACACAGTCTAAGGTAACACGGTCTAAGGTAACACAGTCTGAAGTAACACGGTCTAAGGTAACACGGTCTAAGGTAACACGGTCTAAGGTAACACAGTCTAAGGTAACACGGTCTAAGGTAACACGGTCTAAGGTAACACGGTCTAAGGTAACACGGTCTAAGGTAACACAGTCTAAGGTAACACGGTCTAAGGTAACACAGTCTAAAGTAACACAGTCTAAAGTAACACAGTCTAAAGTAACACAGTCTAAAGTAACACAGTCGAAGGTAACATCTCAAGGTAACTATTACTGTCCAAGAGTTACAATTCGGACAGACAGTTAACGAAGAAAAACCAAAAAGAAAACCGTTTTAATTTCAAGATAATGTGAGGCCTTTTGTGGACACCAATGGCGGGCAGTCCTTGGTAGTGAGGAGACGCCTCAGTAGACCACTCGGTGAGGTTAGGTTAGGTTTAAGTGAGAAGACCCAACTCTGACCACTACAACAACCACAAACTCTGACTACTACCACAACTACCACAAACTCTGACCACTACCACAACTACCACAAACTCTGACCACTACCACAACTACCACAAACTCTGACCACTACCACAACTACCACAAACTCTGACCACTACCACAACTACCACAAACTCTGACCACTACCACAACTACCACAAACTCTGACCATTACCACAACTAAAAACTCTGACCATTACCACAACTACAACAACCACAAACTCTGACCACCCACAACTACCACAAACTCTGACCACTACCACAAACTCTTAACCAAAAAATCTGACCACTGCCACAACTACCACAACCACAAACTCTGACCACTACCACAACCATCACCACCGCATCCTTGACTACCACTACCACAACCTTTACCACGACAATCTTCGTTACTACACCACTACAACCATCACCACCACAACCAAGACAACAACCACTACCACTACTACAACCATCACCACAACCACAGCCATCACCACCATCAGATATATTATAAATCGGTATAAAACACACTCCATCAAACACAATTAAACCTTGAACCACCCAATTAAACCTTGAACCACCCAATTAAACCTTAAACTACTCTCACTAGATAATCAGTTGACATAAACACGATTACAAACTAAACTTTACTCTAACTACAACCTGTATCAGACTAACACAATATACATTCTAAAAAATAAACGTTTTGTAAATTCTAATTATAGCAATTATGAAAATGTAATTGTGTTTCGAATGTATTTATTTAAATTTTATGCATGACGAGTGTAGCTGATCACGCGAGGAGAGTTTCTATAGAGAAACCCTAACCTGACCAGACCTGACCTTACCTAACCAGACCTGACCTAACCTGACCAGACCTGACCTAACCTAACCAGACCTGACCTAACCTGACCAGACCTGACCTAACCAGACCAGACCTAACCAGACCTGACCTAACCTAACCAGACCAGACCAGACCTAACCAGACCAGACCTAACCTAACCAGACCTGACCTAACCTAACCAGACCAGACCTAACATAACCAGACCTAACCTAACCTAACCAGACCTGACCTAACCTAACCAGACCTGACCTAACCTAACGAGACCTGACCTAACCAGACCAGACCTAACCAGACCAGACCTAACCAGACCAGACTTAACCAGACCTGACCTAACCTAAACAGACCAGACCTAACCAGACCAGACCTAACCAGACCAGACCTAACCTAACCAGACCTGACCTAACCTAACCAGACCAGACCTAACATAACCAGACCTAACCTAACCTAACCAGACCTGACCTAACCTAACCAGACCTGACCTAACCTAACGAGACCTGACCTAACCAGACCAGACCTAACCAGACCAGACCTAACCAGACCAGACCTAACCAGACCTGACCTAACCTAAACAGACCAGACCTAACCAGACCAGACCTAATCAGACCAGACCTAACCTAACCAGACCTGACCTAACCTAACCAGACCAGACCTAACCTAACCAGACCTAACCTAACCAGACCAGACCTAACCAGACCAGACCTAACCAGACCAGACCTAACCTAACCAGACCTCACCTAACCAGACCAGACCTAACTTAACCAGACCAGACCTAACCTAACCAGACCAGACCTAACCAGACCAGACCTAACCTAACCAGACCAGACCTAAACTAACCACATAATGTCCTAACTTAACCAGACCTGACCTAACCCAACTTAACTTAACCTAACCTCAATATAACGGACTTTCATTTCTATAGCGTTCGTTAGGTGGAGGTTTCACATCTAACCTCTCTCACACACACACACACACACACTTGTCAACCCTCAGTGAGACAGGACGTGCCCCGAAGGCGCTCCCGGTTTTAGCAGCCAGGCCGAGTCTGTTTGGCCCTGCCACTCCCCCTGCTATACCCCAACGCCCTACCAGCCTTACTACACCAGGATCGATTCAGCAAAACATTCTAGTGATTAGTGAACGATTGATTACGGAGCAGTGCAATAAGTGATTACCATACAGTGCTCGATAGTGCACCCCAAGGAAAAGTCAGACAGTGGGCACTTTATCGGTCACCTTTAAAGTGCCAGTGACAAGGACCACCGCGGTGTTTACATATATCGTGAAAACTGTGTCGGCGATCCCAAGCACCAGGGACAAAGACCACGGTCTTTACGACTGACAAATATTAACAGATGTCTACCAGTGTCAGTGTCCCTCAAAGTGCCGCCAGTGACAAACACTTCCGTTCGCCCACAACAGATTTCAACAGATGGCCACCAATCACTTACTCCCGACGCACTCTGTACCATCTAAAGCGTGGGAACGGTTATCCTGATGGCAGTGTTATCGCGCTACTCAAGTCACTAAACCTATTCCACGCGCGGAGCCGTAGACAAGGCCGTCATGCACATAAGCCCATTAGAACCGTAACCTCCACTAGGAAACCGGAGAAACCCACCCCTGACAGACCATACCACTACACTGAAGTTCCACGGATATGGTATGATCTCCCGTCTTTACTGCTATCCAACGTCACTTCCCTAGCTAACAAGTTCGACGAGCTGGCAACTACAGTCAGGTCAACCGCCGCGAGCGTCGTTGCCATATGTGAGGCCTGGCAAATTGTGCCTGAAGCGTGTCATATTGAGGGATATCAACTCTTTCATCACCTTCGTTCACAAAGACGCGGAGGGGGCGTTGCCCTCTTCTGTCAAGATGACCTACGCCCGTCACGCCTGGATGTTCAAGTCCCAGCAGATGTGGAAGCATTATGGGTGCTTGTCGTGTTACGGGCCCACCCACGCAACACCGCCTCCATTATAATCTGTGTGGCATACCATCCGCCTCGATCACCCACCAGAGACACTCTTATCAATCATCTCATCACCACCTCAGACCACCTCAGAGTTAGGTACCCATGTGCCAAGTTAATATTATGTGGGGATTTAAATGAAATTGACACCACTGATATCCAGGACCAGCTATCACTATCACAAGTCGTGACCTTCCCCACACACGGTCAAAATACCCTTGACCTTATCTTAACTGACTTAGCGGACCAGTACCAACCACCTCAACCAATGCCTCCTATCGGGTGTAGCACACACTTATCAGTGCTCTGGTCCCCAGCTGCCACTCCCACTCAAGTACAGAGACCCTACATCAAGACCTACAGGCCGATTACTGACTCTGCAGTGCGCCTCTTCGGGCAGTGGATAGTTCACCATCCCTGGACTGAAGTACTTAGCGTGGATGACGTGGAAACCAAATGGATAAATTATACCAACACCACCACGCAAGCTCACCACCACTTCTTCCCCGAGAAGTCCGTCAGATCTCACCCAGCTGACTTGCCCTGGATCACACCTCGGATCAAAAGACTTATGCAACAGAGAGACAGAGCCTTTCATCTCAATGACCACATCCGCTACAGGTCACTTCGCAACAGAGTCATCCGCGAAATACGCACTGCAAAGAAGTCCCACTACCCAACCAAATTACAACACCTGAAGCAGACCAACATCAGTCAATGGTATGGTAAGCTTAAAGAACTCTGTGGACTAAACAATAAGATACACCCCCTCCCCTTCCTTAGCCATCTCACTAGTGTTGACGCAGCTGAGCAAACAAATAACCATTTCGCTACTATATGCCAGACGCTCCCCCGGCTTGACAGAACCACTCTCCCTGCTTACCTACCAGCCCCCCTTCCCACTGACTTAGTAGAAGAATTTGACGTAGCAAAACGCCTGGACAAACTAAAATTAAAACGCTCTACCACCCCCATTGACTTACCAATGAAACTCTTCAAGGAGTTCTCCCCGGAGCTTGCTAAACCCCTCTGCTCCATCATCAATGCTTCTCTCAGTCAAGCCAGATGCCCAGCTGACTGGAAGACCTCTTATGTATCCCCAGTGCCCAAGTCAACCAGCCCACAATCCTTAAATCAGCTACGACCTATTGCAATCACCCCAATACCCAGCCTAATCTGTGAAAGTTTTGTGTTCGACTGGGCTTATGCTGATATTGCAGGAGTCGTAGACCCTCAGCAATTTGGCAACATGAAAACTTCCTCCACCACTCACTGTCTTGTCAGCTTTCTCGATTACATATACCGCCATCTCGAGAAACGAAAAACGTCTGTAGCTGTCGCCTTCATTGATTTCACTAAAGCGTTCGACCTAGTCGACCACAATATAATCATCAACAAAGCTATTGACCTCGGGCTTCGAAGAAGCCTCATACCATGGCTTACAGACTTCCTCAGTGACCGACGCCAAGCTGTACGCTTCCGAGGGGCTGTCTCCACCTTTCAGTCACTCACCTGTGGCGTCCCCCAAGGCACCAAGATGGGACCACTCTGCTTCCTTATGCTCATCAATGATGCCCTAAGAGAAACCCCTGCTCGCTGGAAATATGTCGACGACTCCACCATTGGGATCAGCGTCAACAATTCTGCTCCCAACTATACCGCCCTTCAGGATTTATTGAACAGTCTCCAAAACTGGGCTACCAACAACCATGTCACCATCAACCATACCAAGACCATGGTTATGCACATCAACCTCTCCTCCGACATTGCCCCACCTCCTTCCATTACTCTAGGTCCGAACACACTCCAGGTTGTAGATTCCACGAAGCTAATCGGCGTCACCATAGACAACAAACTAAATTGGAAACCACACGTCAATGAAGTTGTCAAATCCTCCAGTTTCCGTCTCCACCTCCTCCGCCGACTCAAGTCCCTCGGAGTTCCTGCACACGAGCTCCTCAGTGTTTACACAACATTCATACTTCCCAAGCTCACCTATGCCTCCCCCACCTGGTCTTCCTCCCTAAATGCCACACAACGTAAACACCTAGAAAAAGTGCAAAAGAGGGCATGCAAGATTATTCTCTCCCCCTCCTACTCCACATATCAAGAAGCGCTCAACACACTGACCCTTTCGACTCTCACTGACCATCACCACGACCTCATCTGCAAATTTGGTAAGAAGCTTCTACACCATCCCCGACACCGGCTCCTACTATCACCCAAGGTCCCTTGTCCGAGAATTGCTGTTCGACACCACAACCGCATCCAGCCCATACGTGCACGAACTGATCGCTATAAGAACAGCCCAGTCCCAACCATTGTAAAAATTATCAATAACTTGTAATACTGTAACACTGTCACTATGTTGAAATGAACTGTAGTTTGAGCTTTTCCCCATCAAAGTTATCATATGTCTTATTTGTGTCACTTATGTTACTTGTATATTATTTGTAATTCGTAACCCATTCCCCAAATATGTAACTGTATATTTTCAGCCTTCTGGCTGCCAAGCTCTTTCAATAAACCGTTAATTATTATTATTATTATTATTACACTTCATCCTTGACCACAGAAGGGTCAAGACGTACCTGGCGCTCCTCTCGGAGCAGCCAGGTCAACTGTTAAGTTGGCCCATACCAACTCCCTCCCCTGAACCCTCCTCCCCACCGGAATATCAACAAGTTCACGCCAGAAGTTACTATTTCATTTAGGAAAGGAATGGAACCAGTGTTAAACAGAGGTGAACAGTGGTGAACAGTGCTTAAGTCAGTGAGAACAACTCAACAGTAACAGTGGTACCCAAGTTGACCTTCACACAGTGAGGTCCCAGGTACCCAGTGATAACGGCCCGACCCAACAACCAGCGATGTGTTAATCCGTCTACGATAGGAAGGCCTGGGACCACACCTCACTCATAGAACACCGTCTGTGAGGGAACTACTACACCACGTGAGGCCCCTCATAACACCATCTGTGAGGGAATTACTACACTACGTGAGGCCCCTCATAACACCATCTGTGAGGGAATTACTACACCACGTGAGGCCCCTCATAACACCATCTGTGAGGGAATTACTACACCACGTGAGGCCCCTCATAACACCATCTGTGAGGGAATTACTACACCACGTGAGGCCCCACATAACACCATCTGTGAGGGAATTACTACACCACGTGAGGCCCCTCATAACACCATCTGTGAGGGAATTACTACACCACGTGAGGCCCCTCATAACACCATCTGTGAGGGAATTACTACACCACGTGAGGTCCCTCCTAACACCATCTGGGAGGGAGTTACTACACTACATGTTTGCTGTTCAACACTTACATTAATCTGTATGTTCACTGTATGTTCCCTAACCTTTCTCTAATGAAGGCTTTTGTTAAACCACCAATGTATGTAATAAGTCATTTATGTCCAATGTATATTTTCAGCCTTCGGGCTGCAGAACTTTTTCAATAAACCGTTAATTATTATTATTATTATTATTATTATTACACACACACACACACACACACACACACACACACACACACACACACACACACACGCGACTCTTTTGAGAGCTAGTATGACCCAGGATGTAGTGAGGTGGTGGTGGTGGAGGAGAGAGGGAGGAGTTCCCAATTTGGTGCTGCCGGATATATAGCAGTGGGGGGAAGGGGGTAGCGGGAGGAGCGAGGAGGGGTGGGGGGATGGGATGGGGATGGATGAAGAGGTGAAGTCTCTCTCTCTCTCTCTCTCTCTCTCTCTCTCTCTCTCTCTCTCTCTCTCTCTCTCTCTCACAAATGAGCCGACCATCTAACTAACCGCTTCGGAAGTCATTAGACCAAATTACCTGGTTGACTTAACATGTAAATGGCAGACAAGTTGTGCTCTTACGACTGCCATGGTATAGTAATGGTGGCTGCCTTCCTTCACTACCATGATGGCAGATGATGGTTATTTGCAGCTTCAATGACAGATAACCATGGTAGCCCTAACTTCCATAATGGTATTGGAAATAGTTGCACCAATACCCCTAATAGTACATAAATAATTATCAAAAGTATAGCTAAATAAATATATATAAACTCGTATGACTTAGTTTCGTGATGAGTGATACGAACCTCACACGGTATACACAATACAATATGAAATTAGTAAAATTACTAAGAAATATGAACATGGATGATTAACTTAATTATCAAGGTGTGTATACAGGTAGAGTTGTGTGGTGGTGGTGGTGGTGGTGGTGGTGGTGGTACAAGCGGGGGTAATGTTGGCTGCTGGT
Organism: Homarus gammarus; assembly: GCA_958450375.1. Lineage (NCBI taxonomy): Eukaryota > Metazoa > Arthropoda > Malacostraca > Decapoda > Nephropidae > Homarus > Homarus gammarus. The sequence continues at coordinate 170,125 of CAUDMG010001627.1, read as the reverse complement.
CATTGTGACACTTGTAAGGACACACACACACACACACAGTCACACACACACTCTCTCTCTCTCTCTCTCTCTCTCTCTCTCTCTCTCTCTCTCTCTCTCTCTCTCTCTCTCTACATAGTCAACAAGCAATAAACAGGTCACTTTATATACCGTGTTGATAAAGTTTATATTTGTTGAATTGTTGAAAGGAAAAGTTAAATTTAGAGAGACCAAGAGGGGAAGTGAATTACCAGAGACGAAATTGTCCTGTGCGTGTATGTGTGCGTGTGTGAGTGTGTGTGTGAGTGCGTGTGTGTGTGCGTGTGTGTCTCTCAAAGTGTTTATGTATGTATGCATATGTAAAAATTTAAATTCATATATGTATGTGTGTGTGTGTGTTCGTGTGTGCATATACGTGTAAGCGTGTTTGTATATTTATGTAAATGTGTGTGTGTGTGTGTGTGTGTGTGTGTGTATCTCTGTATGAATGTAGTTGTGTATATATGTGTTCTTGTGGTCATTTAGGTGTGTACATGTGTTTTAGTGTTTGTACGTACATGTAGGTATATATCAGAAATCTAAATAACAAAAGAAATATGCAAATTAGCGTTACTTAACCAACAATTGAGTTTTCTTTACATGTGGCGAGGGTTGGTGAGCTACCTTAACACACACACACACACACACACACACACACACACACACACACACACACACACACACACACATACACTGTACTTGTTACTGCGCCATGTAACACTGTACAAAGTCACAATGTTACATGATTATAACTGTTCCACGACGCATAATACATTCAGGTAAGGTGTTCATGGTACCCATTACTTCAGCTGATGGTACAACACTGGTACAACACCCACAACTTATGGTACAACAACACCCACAACTTATGGTACAACAACACCCACAACTACTGGTACAACAACACTGGTACAACACACACAACTTATGGTACAACAACACCCACAACTACTGGTACAACAACACTGGTACAACACCCACAACTTATGGTACAACAACACCCACAACTACTGGTACAACAACACTGCTGGTACAATTTCCATTACCAAGCCGGCAATTTTTTTTCCCCGGGTACAGGTCAGTGATTATCCGGGTGAACAAGCGGGGTGAGGCAGGGCAGCCGTCACACCTCCACATATTGGCTCTCCACACACACACTGCCTCGTGCCGCCCACATTCACGACATTTAACACCCCACATATTACGCCCTCCCCCTTTCCCCCCACCCCCGCCTCTGATACACACACACACACACAACGCTTCGTGTTACTTAAGTTACTGCATTGTATTGTATTGCCTTGTATTGTATTCCACTGTATCAAACTTGTGCTATCGCGTTTTGTAACACACACACACACACACACACACACACACACACACACACACACACACACACCACGCCTAATGTGTGTTTTAGAGATCACATGAAGATTAACCCCTCAGCTTATTCTCCCCTTAAGATTAACTGCTCTAACGTTAACCTAACCTAACTAAGCATAACCTAACCATAAAATGACCCTGATAGTGACCACCCCCTCAACCTGGCCCTCTGGTGGAATGTGTGTAAACTAGACTGCTAAAGGTAATTTATAAGCCCCAGGCAATATTTTAAGTTAAATTGGGCCCATAACTGGTAGAAATTATTGTACTCAAGGGGTTAATTCATCATACTCAAGGGGTTATATCATCGTACTCAAGGGGTTCAATCATCGTACTCAAGGGGTTAAATCATCGTACTCAAGGGGTTAAATCATCTTACTCAAGGGGTTAAATCATCGTACTCAAGGGGTTAAATCATCGTACTCATGGTGCCACTCTGCTCTCCAGCGTGGCCACCAAATCATTGTAAATTCACGGCTGTCAAGACACATTCACGTTGTCCAGCCTGTACCTGACCCAGAGAGAGAGAGAGAGAGAGAGAGAGAGAGAGAGAGAGAGAGAGAGAGAGAGAGAGAGAGAGAGAGACACACACACAAACCACTACAGTCATCACCAGTCTTAACTTCAGTGGTTTAGGGGAACTTTTTCTACCACTCTCCCGCCGCCACTAGCCAATGACCTCCCATCGGCAACTGTGGTTTGATACCTCGTTAGTTTGTCTATGTCGAGGGCTACATACATACATACATACAAATACATAAATACATAAATACATACTTACAAATGCATGAATACATACATAAGAACATAAGAACATAAGAATGGAGGAAGCTGCAGCGGGCCTATAGACCGATACTGGGCAGTCCCGTTTACACCCAACCCCTATTGCTCATAAAAGCATCCACCTATGTTTGAAGCTATCCAGCGTATTCGAGTTAATGATGATATTTGGTAACTTGTTCCATTCATCCACTACTCTCTTTCCAAACCAGTGTTTACCTATTTCGCGCCTAAATCTAAATTTGTCTAATTTAAAACCATTGTTACGAGTTCGCTCCTGGTTGGATAGTTTGAGTACCTTTGTATTGTCCCCTTTGTTTAGCCCTGACTTCCATTTATTCACCTCCATCAGGTCGCCCCTCGCTCTACGTCTCTCGAGGGAGTGCAAATTAAGATGCTTTAACCTGTCTCTATACTCAAGGTTCCTAATGCCGGGATTAGTCTTGTCATTCTCCTCTGAATTCTTTCCAAGGATTCTATATCCATTCTGTAATACGGTGACCAGAACTGAACTGCGTGATCCAGGTGAGGTCTCACAAGCGCAAGATATAATCTTAAGATGGCCTTTCTATTCTTGTAACTAACACTCCTTTGTATGAACCCAAGTACTTTATTAGCCTTGTTACGAGCAAAAACACATTGTTTACTTGGCTTAAGGTTCCTACTTATCATTACTCCTAAATCTCTCTCGCAGTCGGATTCCATAATAGCATCGTTGTTCATCTGGTATCTGGTTTCCCTGTTTACATCTCCTATACTGAGTACTTTACATTTGTCCACGTTGAATTTCATCTGCCATTTTTCAGACCATTCGAAAAATTTGTTTAGAGCTTCCTGTAGTTTTGCAGAGTCCTCATCAGATTTAATAACACATCCTATTTTAGTGTCATCAGCTTATTTACTTATGTTGCTGTCTATGCCTACATCTATGTCGTTTATGTATATAATATATAATAATGGTCCCAGTACTGAGCCTTGGGGAACTCCACTAGTGACGTTGCTCCAATGGGACTTAGTGCCGTTAATGCTCACTCGCTGTTTCCTGTCCTGTACCCACGCCCTAATCCATTTAAGGATATTACCTTTGATGCCATGTGCTTCTACCTTTCTTATTAGTCTTTCGTGGGGGACTCTGTCGAAGGCTTTGCTAAAGTCGAGATATACCACATCATAATTGTGCCCCTCGTCCACCGATTCGAAAACTGATGAAAAGAATGTTAATAGATTAGTTAGACATGAACGCCCGCTTGTGAAGCCATGTTGGGAATCATTGATCAACTTGTGCTTCTCCAGGCGGTTTCGAATAGAGTTCTTAATGACTGATTCTAGTAATTTGCCTACTATTGATGTTAGGCTGATTGGGCGGTAGTTAGAGGATAGTGATCTATCCCCCTTCTTGAAAATCGGTATTACATTCGCTATCCTCCAGGATTCTGGTACTACGCCTGTTTTTAAGTACATGTTAAACAACTTTGCTAAGGACATACTAAGCTCTTCCTTACATTCCTTTAATACTCTGGCAAATATCTCATCGGGTCCAGGTGACTTATTAGGCTTTAGTTTGTCTATTTGCTTACTAACATCGTTACTAGTCACTACTATCTCGCTTAATTTGTTTTCTTCACTCTCTCTGAATAGAGTCGGTGCCTCGGGTATCATGTTTACATTTTCGGTGGTGAAAACTGTTGAAAAATATTTATTCAAATTATTGCTCAATTCTCCGTCGTTGTCAGTGAGCTCGCCGGTATCTGACAGTATTGGTCCAATCTTTTCTCGTGTTTTAGTTTGATACATTTGGTAGAATCCTTTGGGGTTTGTCTTCACCTCCCTTGCTATCCTTACTTCATTATTCCTCTTGGCTTTCCTTATCTCGGTTTTAACCCTACTCGCCAATACCTTATAATAATCCTGGAGGTAAATTTCGCCACGATTTATCCTTCTACCTATAGCCTTCCTTTGACCAATGATGTTCTTTAAATAATTATTTATCCATTTAAGGTCATTGTTGTCTGATCTGAGTTTTTTGTATGGTATGTTCTGCCTTTATGCATTAAGTAACTCATTATTTAAATTGTCGTGGAACTCGGCAATCTCAGATCTCGTTATCAGGTCGGTGTCATCTATCAGGTTCACGCCCAAGCACGACACCCCTTCTCTCAGCTGCCTGTTTAAACTGTCAAAGTTTGCCCTTCTGAAATCTGGTACTTCAGTGGAATTTTCCTTACGTCTGCCCTGAAAATCTAACTGGAATCTAATTTCTTAGTGATTGCTGTTTGCAAGCTCGTTCCCTACCTCGACATTGCTAATGAGGTTTTCTCTGTTCGACAGAACTAAATCGAGTATATTACTACCCCGGGTGGGTTCGGTTATATTTTGACTAAGGAACCATTCCTGGTTCGTTTCGAGAAAATCCTCTGATTCTGAGTTACCTGTAAGATCAGTCCAATCTATTTGGCCAAGGTTAAAGTCGCCTACTATACAGACTTTGTTGTGTATGGAAGCCCTGCGCATTTCATCCCTGATAAGTCTCTCATTGACTCTATCAAGATTGGGAGGTCTATATATTACTCCTGTGATTAATTTTTCCCTACCGTCGATTAATTCTATCCAAATTCATAAATACATAGGCTACATACATACATACATACATACACACACAGAGAGAAGAATACCAATACTCCATGTTGTTTCATACACAAATACATAAACTGGAATTATAAGACCATTGAACAATAGAAAAGCATCAGTATCATACATCAGGCTTGTATAATATCACTTTATATATCAATTACCTAAACCTGATGTAATGGCATGAAATATCATGAGGGTTACATAAAATGGCATCTCATACACCGCTCAATAACCCAACGTGGATATAAATAATGAGTAATACATTATGTCGCCTCGTACACCAATACCCAACGCGTAATTATTTAATGAAGCACTCGAGCGCTACAGCGTCAACAACAACAAACAATAACAACAATGTCAACAACAACAACGTCACCAGCAACAACAATAACATAAACAACAACAAAAACAACGACTCCTCACTCCGCCATTTTCAAGGAACAAAAATAAGATAAAAGGATTTTAATCTCTGGTTCTAATTTGCTTGAGAACTTTCCTTGTGAGACAGACAAACACACATCCAAACACAGACAAACACACAGTTAAACACAGACAAACACACATCCAAACACAGACAAACACACAGTTAAACACAGACAAACACACAGTTAAACACAGACAATCTCAGACAAGTAACATTTAATTTACAATATTGTGAAAACGAGTAAATTTACGACAACAATTGAGGAAAAAAAAATATATAAAAAATAAATCCCTTTAACGTGGTGCCTTTGTGGTCATCTTGTGTGTTGTCGGATTATTTTATTTTTTATTATTATTTATTTAGTTCGTTTTCTTTGTCTCTTTCTCTTCTAAATGACTTTCCTGACTGATATACTGATGGATTTTTTCTCCCCTTGTTCCCTGCCTTTACTATATTAGTTATTATATATAGGGATACACATACATACACACACACACATATACATACACAACACACATACGTCCATATCCTCACAGCACAGTCGCCCCTCCCCCCACCCCCCACACACCTGCCCAACGTACAGGTCATTAACCAATCACAGTCGCCCTTTCAACACTAACTCGTCATGATAAACACAGAATATTTTATATATGAGGTTGGTGATGAGGTATAATTTATGTGATGGTCAAGTCATAACTCACTCAAGGGATTGGTCAAGTCATAACTCACTCAAGGGATTGGTCAAGTCATAACTCACTCAAGGGATTGGTCAAGTCATAACTCACTCAAGGGATTTGTCAAGTCATAACTCACTCAAGGGATTGGTCAAGTCATAACTCACACCCCTTTTGAAGCCTTATTGATGCGACAGGTGTAGACGTAACTCATGGGACAGGTGTGACACAGGTGCGACAGGGAACTCTTGTAATTAGCGGAACCAAAACCCCATGAGATTGATTGAACCATAAATCATACACGTTATGTATAACCATGAGTCAGTTAGATGAATGTATGACCCATCATGACCTTCTACCCCCCCCCCCCAACCCCTGTCCCTGCCCCCCACCACCGTGTACCTGAGTTTGTTTATGGGAATTTAAGCGGTAAATGAATCGTCCCAGGCAGGTGTTACGGTGCCTACCTGCGCTCACACATGATAATAGGTAAAATGGACGGTGGTGGTGGTGGTGGTGGTGGTGAGGATGGTAGTGGTTAGGGTGGTAGGGGTGCACTATCGCGTATACCGTTATATAGAGGATTCACATACAACGAACCTTGATATAACGGACTATATTCTTCCTTCTAGTCCATTAAATTGAGATCTCATTTGGCTGTAGGTGTCATCAACCCAACCCTCAGTCCCTGGGTATAATAGTCTTGCTGTTGCTGAAATAGTATCTTTCTGAGCCGACGGAATTGCCTGTATATATACGGAGGATTAACAAGGTAAAGCTATGTTAGTCTTGTACTAGAAATATACGTTTAGGTGTATGTACTGGTGGTGAGTCATTAAATGTACAAATAATACCTCCACGCCCACACACACACACACACACACACACACACACATACGCCCACACACACCCACACCATTCCACCCAAACACACCACCAACCCACGGCTACACCATTCCACCCACACTCGACAAGTAACAGTACATAAACAATAATGGGAAGTCCTTTATAGGATCGATATTTCACTTGACATTTCGACAGAGACAAAACGTCACTGTGTTCACCAATGAAAATTATACGGGAAATGTTTATGTTTTTTGAGGCACAAATGTCGAATTCATTGACACTTCAGCGAGAGATTATTGCTATTGGAGTCAGTATGAGGAGGAGGGGCCAGGGTTAATATGAGGGGGAGGGGCCAGGGTTAATATGAGGGGGAGGGGCCAAGAAGATATGTCGATTTCCAGCCGTTTGATTGGCTGGTGAGTAAGTGAGTGGGAGGGGCCTGGCCATCATCACCACTCAGATGTTTACTAATAGTTTATACGTATTAATACTTTGTGGAATATTAAGTCAGACTAATTTAAAACACAAACTGTATTTAGACTCAAGTTGAAAAAGTTAAGTAATAAGTTAAGGAGAATGTGATCATGGTTAGATTAGGTTTAGGATAGGTTAGGTTGCATTAGATTAAATTAGGTTAGGTTAAGTTAAATTAGGTCAGGTTAGGTTTGCGTTAAGTTAGATTACATTACATTACATTAGACTACATTACATTGCATTACATTACATTACATTACATTATATTACATTATATTATATTATATTAGACTAGATTAGGTTAAGTTACATTAGTTCAGGTCATGGTAGCGTGAGGTCAAAGTTCACAGCAATATAAATACACTTTTTGTAGTCTTCAGGAACAACTTCAGCCACTACAAGAAATAGATCTGAGTGTATGTATGTATGTATGTATGTATGTATGTATGTATGTATGTGTCAATGAATCTGGCCATGAAAGAAGGAAAATCGAAAATAAATGAATAAGAAATGTAAATAAGTGTATAAGATGAAAGACTCTTGAGATCAGTTTTTCGTTTGGCAAAATTTTCTTCCTTTGCAAACATTTTTTTTAATGTTCTCTCTATCTTAACTTTATTCCCTCTCTATTTTGTTTTTATTTTTCATCCCTAGCTCCTCTATATTTCTCTCTAGATCCTATATATTTCTCCTTAGTTCCTCTATTTTAATCCATATCTTTTCTATTTTCCTCCTTAATCTCACCTCACTTAACCTCACCTAACCTAACCTCAACTTGCCTAACTTAACCTCATCTCACCTAACCTCACCTCACTTCACCTCACCTCACTTCACCTCACCTCACCTCACTTAATCTCATCCCACCTAACCACTCAACTTCAAACGATAAAAAAAAATTATTAATAAAATCGAAAACGAAGAACTTTGAAAAGTTTTTGTTCAACCTTAAAAGAAAAACAATTTAGGAAGTTTGATATGAATTGTATTGGTAGTGTATGTATGTATGTATGTATGTATGTATGTATGTATGTATGTACTGTATGTATGTATGTATGTATGTATTCTGAGGCTTTCTCTCTCCCACCCACAAAACACAAAGTCTTTTTTAAATTAACTAACTCCTAAACTGCTCTACGCATTTAGATAAAAACTCCACAAATTACTTCAACACCGACTGATCCAAAATAAGAACTTGCTGTTTTTTTTTGTGTTAGCAGAATACATCCATCCACTGTGTCCTAAACTCGTGGCCGAACTATTTACCATCACAACAAGAACTACAGTAAATGACTGACTGGCCTTTGACTACACTAACGAGCCGGAACAAGGAGCCAAGGAACCGTAAAATACTGATTGGGTGGGATTACAGTTCAAGGTCATGTTGGAGTCTCTAAAAATAATGAATTGAACGACGTAGTGATTAGAGATTAGATGAGGTGTGTGTGTGTGTGTGTGTGTGTGTGTGTGTGTACAGCAGGTAGGTGTGGGTAGGCTTGCTTATCCCTTCCCTCCCTAACCTAACCCCATCCACTCCCCCGCCTTTCCCTTAAACACACCCCCCTTCCCCCTCATCTAACCTAACTCCCTTCTAACCCACCCGAAAAAATTAAGGTCCTGTAAGGTGCCTGACTGGACTAGTTGGCACCACCTACACTTCTCTATTGGCCTTTCTATCCAGGATTTAGGAGGGTGGGTACACGAGGTCCCTGGTCTTGCTCGTTGGAGGTAGACAAACAGAGCTGAAATTTGTGACGGGAATATTTGCAACGGGAGGCAGCCCTTTGGTCAGTCGCTCTGTGTGTGTGTGTGTGTGTGTGTGTGTGTGTGTGTGTGTGTGTGTGTGTGTGTGTGTGTGTGTGTGTGTGTGTGTTACTCTGCCCCAGAAAGAAATAGTTCGTATTTAGTAAGTCTTAACCTGACGAGTGTGGGGAGTGTAACGACACGAAAACATGAGCCCACGTGACTGAGTATAGTTAGTGCTGCAGGTCGTAACAAGATAAACATTTCCTTCATAGATCACCTCAGGGCCTTCATGTGTATGTCTGTCTGTCCTGTGTGACCTGTATGACCCCTGGTGACCCGTATGCCCTATGACCTGAATGAGCCATGTCCTATGTGACCTCTGACCTGAATGAGTTATGCCTTGTGTGACCTCTCTCCTGTAGGATCCTGATATTGTATTACACCGTGACACACACACACACACACACACACACACACACACACACACACACACACACACACAGTCACCAAAACAGTATATATCACATCACATCTTTGCCGCCCACAAATGACCTCGTAAAGTCAACTCCACACTCAAAGAAAACGAAAATTCGTCTCTTGTGTTGAGAAAAATATTTGTGGAGGTGAGGAAAGTTTTTAGGAATACTGCAGGTGAGGGTTAGGTTAGGTTCTATTTGAGGTTAGGCTAGATTACATTAAGTTAAGTTCTAATTGAGGTTAGGTTAGATTACATTAGGTTAAGTTCTAATTGAGGTTAGGTTAGATTACATTAGGTTAGGTTCTATTTGAGGTTAGGTTAGATTACATTAGGTTAAGTTCTAATTGAGGTTAGGTTAGATTACATTAGGTTAAGTTCTAATTGAGGTTAGGTTAGATTACATTAGGTTAAGTTCTAATTGAGGTTAAGTTAGATTACAATAAGTTAAGTTCTAATTGAGGTTAGGTTAGATTACATTAGGTTAAGTTCTAATTGAGGTTAAGTTAGATTACATTAGGTTAAGTTCTAATTGAGGTTAAGTTAGATTACATTAGGTTAAGTTCTAATTGAGGTTAGGTTAGATTACATTAAGTTAGGTTCTATTTGAGGTTAGGTTAGATTACATTAGGTTAAGTTCTAATTGAGGTTAGGTTAGATTACAATAAGTTAAGTTCTAATTGAGGTTAGGTTAGATTACATTAGGTTAAGTTCTAATTGAGGTTAAGTTAGATTACATTAGGTTAAGTTCTAATTGAGGTTAGGTTAGACTACATTAGGTTAAGTTCTAATTGAGGTTAGGTTAGATTACATTAAGTTAAGTTCTAATTGAGGTTAGGTTAGATTACATTAGGTTAAGTTCTAATTGAGGTTAGGTTAGATTACATTAGGTTAAGTTCTAATTGAGGTTAGGTTAGGTTAAACATTTAGTCGCGGTTTCGAGGTTCAACTAGACCCAACAACGCTTCACCACCAACACCAAAACAGTCTTGAACAACCCCCTTCCCACCATCCAAACCCCCTCCCCTGCCCCCCCCCCTTCCCACCTCCACCCCCCCCCCTCATAAAACACACAACGATGTTCAATGTACATCTCGTGTCTCTTGAAGGAAAAATAAAGTTATTACTAATATCCTGCAGCGGAAGTTTGAACGTCACTGGAAACGAGCATATAATTTATACCCTTTTCTCCCCTCCCTTCCTCTCCCCTCCCCATCCCACCAGCACCCACCCCCCCTCTCCCCCCTCCCATCACCTCCTCCTCCAACACCATTACACAACAAGCTCCTCGTCTTCCCTCCCCCTCCAGTACCAGCGCCTCTCACCCACCACCACCCCCCCTCCTCCTCCCCTCTCTCCCCAACACCCCTCACCCCCACCCACCACCACCCCCCCTCCTCCCCTCTCTCCCCAACACCCCTCACCCCCACCCACCACCACCCCCCCTCCTCCCCTCTCTCCCCAACACCCCTCACCCCCACCCACCCACATAGAGGAAAAGATACATTTAACACAGGAGACAGGGCAGCCAGGCGACCACTCATATATCTTGTGGCTGTTCACTCACTCTGTCCCTCGTGTCGCACTTTCCAATTTCCTTCTGCTAAGCGGTGGTCTTCCGTGTGTGTGAGGGGGGGGGGGGGAGGTTAGAATCACAAGGCAGGGAGGGAGGAAGGGCAGGTAAGTGTGTGGGAGGGAGGGAGAGAGTATGTGGGAGGGAAAAAGGAAGGGAGTGTGTGGGAGGAGGAGGGAATGTGTGGGAGGGAGGGAGAGAGTGTGTGGGAGGGAGGCAGGAAGAGTGATATATGATGATAGTTTTTTCCACGGTGTTTTGTTTTAGAGGTGATTTTAAACAACCGAGGAAATAAGTGTTCTCTCTCTCTCTCTCTCTCTCTCTCTCTCTCTCTCTCTCTCTCTCTCTCTCTCTCTCTCTCTCTCTCTCTCTCTCTTTCGTGTCAGTCAACAGCCTCGAGGTAATGGGGAGAGACAACTAACACCAAGGTAGAAACAACACTGACCTTTCTCCCTCACCTTTCTCCCTCACTTTTCTCCTTCTCCCTATTGTCTCACCTACATTCTCTCATTCTTCTCCCTCACCCTACACCCTCATCCTCACCCCCCTCTACTCCCCCTTCCCCATTCCTCCTTTCCCTTTCACCTTTCCTCTTCCCCCCACCCTAACCCTTCATTCCCTCCATTATCCACGACCTCTCCATCCTTCCCCTTCCCCCCACCCCTCCTCCACCTCCCCCCCCACCATCAACCCCCTTTCATTGTGAACGAAATTCGTTTTTGAGTACGTCGGGCCCCGCGCGTCAATACCATCGTTAATTGCTTTATTACGAAATTAGTCGGTAATTCGTGACGATGACCAATCAGGTAATCGGATAAAGTGATCCCTAGCGGACAACACCGAGGGGAAATGTAGGAGTAGTTGGCACCCTTTTTCACACACACAGTCATTCTTCCTTTTACTTTGGTTTTATTGGTTTAACTGAGGATCGTGTTTTAACTCTCTCTCTCTCTCTCTCTCTCTCTCTCTCTCTCTCTCTCTCTCTCTCTCTCTCTCTCTCTCTCTCTCTCTCTCTCTCTCTCCATCTTCCTACCCCTCTTCTCCATCTTCCTACCCCTCCTCTCTTCTCCTCTCCACCCTTCCCCCTCCTCGTTCCCTCTACCTTCCTCTCTCCTCTTCACTCCTTCATCATATTATGGTTAGATTAGATTAAGGTTAAATTAGGTCAGGTTAAAGGTAGTGTAGTGTAGGTTATAAATCCTCTACACTATAAAGGGGTTAAATACAGCCTTGTTATGACCCCGATGATGGCAAATAACACGTCATTACCTCCCACTTGACTATCAAATGACCTCACTTATCTGACGGGTAGATGATACGAAAAAAAGACTGACACACAAAAAATGATTCACGTCTCTTGTAATGTGTTGATGGTGAAGTATTAGTTAGAGTTTGGTGGTGAGTAACGCCTCGGGGGGAAAAAATCTCTCCCGGACTGAGTGGTGATGTAAACTGAGTGGTGATGTAAACTAAGTGATGTAAACTGAGTGATGTAAACTAAGTGATGTAAACTGAGTGGTGATTTATTAAGTGGGTGTTTTTTTTTTCGTTTTTATATTATATTTTCATTCACCAAGACTAACACTGAAACACTAGACCAGTTTTTTGTCTAATGTAACCCTAAAGTATATAATCACACACACACACACACACACACACACACACACACACACACACACACACATACATGCATACATACATACTACACGAACACAATTCTACATAGACTAACACAGATTCTGAGCCGTCCACAATGATTACAACCGAGGCTGGTCCACCGTCCTGACTGCCTGCTGCCTGCCTCTGTTACAGGCTATAACAGGACGCCGCCGCTGCCACCACCTTCCTGCTTGCCAATTACTAAGGCAGCGCCACCCTACCCACGGCTCATACAACCACCACCAACAACGACGAGCCATACATTTATATTTCATACTCTCTCTCTCTCTCTCTCTCTCTCTCTCTCTCTCTCTCTCTCTCTCTCTCTCTCTCTCTCTCTCTCTCTCGCCTCCTCAAAGCCACCAACCCAAAAGTAAAATAATGTGAAGGAATCTTTGGGTCATATTTGGCGAGCCTTGCAAATAAAAGGCCCGAATAATAACCTGCAGATTTTTCTCTTAATTGGTCTAATCTCCGGGAGTGTGTGTGTTTGTGATCTGTGTCTTTGAGGGGTTAAAGGGTGTGTAAGTCGATCATAACATACCGTACCCAGGGATGTGCTTCAGAAAGAGTTGCACATCCAGGTATGACTTTATATACGAGTAATATATAATGTAACATAACATAACATTACATAACCACACGATTACAGTATACAGAATTTCAATGTAGAGACGAGAAGTGTTATATGAAACTCTGCGGTCATACCAACCCACATTTCACTACCTCATCACGTGGCCTACTAGTTATGAATCACGTGTCTATGGTTCCCAAAATTTGAATTACCTGACCTGAACTTGGTTACCTAGGATGATCAAGAAGAGAATATTATTATTTACTAATGAATTACGTACGTTGGTGTCTGAAGGAAGACAGAGGGGGGGGGGGAGGTTAAGTTAGGTTAGGTTACATTACGTTAGGTTAAAATAGATAAGGTTAGATCAGGTTAGGTTAATATTTCCAACATTATGACCACACAGAAGTTAATATCGTGGTACTGTTGGCTATAATCATATGCCTTTACTTAAATTGCTGGATAAAGTACCTGGGTGCAGTAAATTTACATAGCAGACACAATACGCGAGAGGACAGGTAACATATGGTGACGGACAGCGGCCATTAACTAAAACTGTGGATTATGTTTGTGTGTGAGTTTACCTGTATGAGAGATAGTGGTTATTATAGCGGTAACCCTCACTTGCTTCACCTCACTCACCTCACAACTGATTCATCTCACCTCATTTACTTCATACCTCACTCACCACACATACACACACACACACACACACACACACACACACACACACACACACACACACACAAAATGGAAATATATAAATTTAACAATAAAATCCCCCCTTTTTGCGTGTATGTTTGTTTTGAAAGCTTTTACCTCTCACAGACTTTCGATGCAAAAAATAATATTTATATCAAAATTCTTCATCAATCCTGACTGTTGGGTATTTTTTGTTGTTGTTGTGATGGGTGTGATTGTGGGTGTTGTTGTTGTTGTTGTGGTGGTGGCTGTTGTTGGTATTAGTGTTGTTGTTGCGGGTGTGGTTGTGCTTGTGGTTGTGGTTGTTGCCCCGAGATAACTTTATCGACAATAACAACAGCACTGGGTGGCGGCTCTGATCCATAAAGGGGAAAACCCGACTTTTACAGATATACTGAAGGGGGTGGAACAAAACACACACACACACACACACACACACACACACACACACACACACGTGCGCACGCGCGCATACACATCGACTTGACCACACACATATAGTATATACATACATACATACATACACATATACATACATACCACAACACAACACAACACAACACAGAGGCCACAACAAAACACAACACATCCCTACGCCATAGTTTGTGACGTTATAAAGCTCGACAATTAAACTTTCATAACAACAATGTGGTGGCCTGGCCCCGTGCTTTTGATCAATGGTAAAAATAACAAAAAAAATTACACAGTGAAGCCTCTATTTAACGGACGTCTCTCCATATAACAGACTTTTTCCTCTATATAACGGACATATCCCTCCATATAACGGACTTTTCCCTCCATATAACTGACTTATCCCTCCATATAACGGACTTATCCTTCCATATAACGGACTTATCCCTCCATATAACGGACTTATCCCTCCATATAACGGACTTATCCCTCCATATAACGGACTTATCCCTCCATATAACGGACTTCTCCCTCCATATAACGGACTTATCCCTCCATATAACGGACATATCCCTCCATATAACGGACTTTTCCCTCCATATAACTGACTTATCCCTCCATATAACTGACTTATCCCTCCATATAACGGACTTATCCCTCCATATAACAGACTTATCCCTCCATATAACGGACTTATCCCTCCATATAACGGACTTATCCCTCCATATAACGGACTTATCCCTCCATATAACGGACTTATCCCTCCATACAACGGACTTCTCCCTCCATATAATGAACTTCTCTCGCTTCATATAATCCGTTAAATGAGGGGTTTCACACCTAATATTCTCTCAAGTCCAACGCTACACTATAACACCCCCCCCCCCCCCCCCCCCCGTAAAAAATCCAATGTTGGCATCAATATTTCCTGGGAGTTTTGTGGTTAATTACAATATAATGTAATCTGGGTCTTTGTCTCGGTATATTATTAACCTCAGTCGGGAGAAGGTGGATTACAGTGTGTGTGTGTGTGTGTGTGTGTGTGTGTGTGTGTGTGTGTGTGTGTGTGTGTGTGTGTGTGTGTGTGTGTGTGTGTGTGTGTGGAGAGAGAGATTATAGTGAAACTCGACCAGGTACAAACTATAGGTCAACTTTGGAATGCAGGGTCAAAGGTCACCTTCGCAGATGAAGGTCAGCGATAATACGCGGGTCTTTGAACGAAATATTTTGAAAACAGATTTACCGATATTGATGAAATTTGACAACGACTTGACTAGATTCTGTAGAGGAACGGACAAAGAGGCATAGTGTGTGTGTGTGTGTGTGTGTGTGTGTGTGTGTGTGTGTGTGTGTGTGTGTGTGTGTGTGTGTGTGTGTGTGTGTGTAGGTACAGTCCATTCACAACACTACATCAAAGACCAATTCGAAAGATCATCTATAATATCCCGTCATTCTAGCCCCCTCACCTTCCTTCCCCCCCCCCCCTGCCATTCCCTCCCTCCCTCCACCCCTCCCCCTGAAGCAGTTCCCTTCCCCTGCCCCTATAACCTTGATGTGGAGAACTGGGGATCTTACCATCTTCAACAACAACAACAACAACAACTACTACTACTACTACTACTACTACTACTACTACTACTACTACTACTACAACAATACTACTACTACAACAACTACAACAAGCAACTCGTGATATTTACTGTTACTTGACGTTACACTAAATTCTCCATCACAAGACCCAACACTGACGTCACAACATCAAACACACGCAATATCAAAGTCAAGCACCATTTTTTTTTTCACAGGAAGCTAAAAGTGATTTCCTCTCTTGATTCCTTCATATCATAATACGCTATACATATATCAGTTAACCTTCTTGTGCTTTTCCCAGGAAGGTAGCGTATAATCTGTTGGTTCCTGTGCATATCACATACGACTGAGTAAAATCTCCGTTTGTTTTACCACTAAAGGGAGATTGCTTTTGCTGAGTACTGAACCTAACCTAACCTAACCCTCTAACACACACCCTGACAATATACCCTTCACGGACATAGCTCTCTCACACATGGAGGATTAATGAGGCAGAAAATGACAGGTGTAAATCAGGTGTGAAATTCCTACCTATAAAACTCACAGCTATAGAGAGGCGTTCCTTTATACCCAAGTGAAGTAGTCAAGGGAACAGATCTGTGATAATTGGTTAGTTGGCTGGATAATAGATCGCATTATCTCAGTTAACCAACGTGACTCTTCTCTCTGATGGTAGTTGAGAGTCCCCCCCCCCCTCCACCCACCTCTCCCCCTTTCCTAGTCTCTCCCCACACCATCATCACCCACCTCTCTCCCAACCAATTCGCCTCCTAGTCCTCCCCACTATCTTCCCCTACCATCACCACCACCACAGTCCTCCCTCCTACCACCACCACCCTCCCCCCCACTCTCATCACCCCCTTAGCTTTAGTCCTCCCCCCCCCCCCCCACATTGCCTACACTATCACCGAAACTGGACAGAACGACACGATACAGCGATCAGGGCGGAAAGCTGTCATAACCTCACTTTAAATCATCGTACTCAGGGGATTAAGTTATCGTACTCAGAGGGATTAAGTCATCCAACTCAAGACCTAAAAATCATTAATTTCTATATAAAACTCCTCTAATTAAACAAAAACCAAGGTTATCTTAAATCATCTTAAGATACCACCAAGAATGTTATCATATTTCTCAAGATAACACCATTATCAGTCAAACTTTACCCAAATCCTTAAGTTAATTCTTATTTGTAATATTTCCTTTAAAGGTACAACATTGTAAGTTATTCATTCTCCATTATTCACTCTCTCTAGCTCCTCTCCTTCATTCCTTATGGCTATTTTTCTCTTTTCACCTCTGTTATTCACCACCATCCATCATTTTCCGCCCTATCACACTTTCATCAATTATTCATTTCCCTACCTTATTTCCTCTTCCTCATTATTCATTCTCAATCATTATTCAATTTCCGTCGTTCCCTCACCAGTGTTACTTTCCTCACCTCATTCCTCACCCTGGTTAATAATTAATAAGTTAGATTTAATAAGGTAGAGTTAAATATAATCATACCTGGGATCACCTGAACATTACCCCCTCCCTCCAGTTTATATCACCTGTTAATTAATATACTACTAATTCAGTATTTGTTTTATCTTGGAAAACACTTACATATACAGGGCACATACACACATACAAATATACATGAAAACATACATAACCAAACACACACACACACACACACACACACACACACACACACACACACGATTATTTTCCCATGTCAAGAGGTCTTATTTTTTTTTACATTTACATTTTTTTTACACTCTTAGGTATTTATTTGCATTTAATATATAATTATCCCTTTGATTTACGTTTTCTAATCTACCTTTCATTCATAACCTTCATTCTCGTCTCATTTCTATCATTTCTCTCTTTTTCTCTTCATTCCCCACTATTTTTATTATTTTTTTTGCATCGTCTCTCTCTCTCTCTCTCTTTCTCTCTCTCTCTC
The DNA here is from genome assembly GCA_958450375.1 of Homarus gammarus. Lineage (NCBI taxonomy): Eukaryota > Metazoa > Arthropoda > Malacostraca > Decapoda > Nephropidae > Homarus > Homarus gammarus. The sequence goes on along the minus strand of CAUDMG010001627.1, from coordinate 152,217 downwards.
TGCATTCTCTACGTCCACAAAACAGAAACAAAAAAACAAAAAACAAAAACAACAAATAAAAAAAACACGCACCTCGTTTTCTTTCTCTATGTCCCCTTTTGTTGTGTGTGACAGTCTACAAAAACAGGGATTTTTATTTTCTATGAGAGGAGAGCAGAAAGAAGTTTTAAAACGAGTAAAATGCCATGAGCAGACCACGAGGTGTTATCTACTCTGTCTGTCTGTCTGTCTGCCTGTCTGCCTGTCTGTCTGTCTGTCTGTCTGTCTGTCTGTCTGTCTCCTTTCTTCTCTTCTTTCCACCCCATTTCCCTCCTTCCCCTGTTTTCACCCCTCTCTCTCCCCCTATTCTTTCTCTCTCCTCCTCCCCTCCTCTCTCTCTCTCTCTCCCTCTTCCACTGTTTCCATCCCCCCTCTCTCCCCTTCCCCCTGAACTAAGAAATACATAAGTGGATAAAATATTCAGCAGAAGGTAATCTGTAAGCAGGTCCTGACAGCACTCAAGTAAGAAATGGAAAACAACGTTGATTAAATTTTTCGTCGTCATTACAGCGAATCGTCCCCGTTTTTAGTCCAATGGTTGAAATGATGCTGTGTTGGGGAGGGAGGGAAGGGCGGATGGGGGGAGGGGGAGGAGCGTGGGAGGGGAGGGGAGTGGATATTATGACCTGGGAAAGAGAGGGGGAGGGGGGGTGAGGGTAGTAAGAGGAGGGTGGATAGGGGAAGGGAGGAAAGAGGAGAGAGGGAGGAATGACCAAGGGAAGTCACGACCCACGAGTGGAGAAGGGAGGGAGGGAGGGAGCAGTGAGGGAGAGAATATAAGTGAGAGGGAAGGAGAGGGAGAGAGGAGGGGAAACAGGGAGAAGAGAGGATGGAAGGAGGGAGCAGAGAAAGAAGAGATGATAATGTTGTAAGAGACAGATTACTGGAGGAAGACACACACACACACACACACACACACACACACACACACACACACAGAAAGAGATAGAGAAACAGGAAGAGAGAGATAGAGATAGAACGAATGAGAGAGGCAACGAAGAATAGATTAATGACTGGGAATGGAGAAAAGGAACAGAGAGTGAAAATAAAAGGAAGAAGGGAGAGAGGGAGATAACAGGAGAGGAAGGAATTAAAGTTAAAAATAAAGAGGGATAGCAAAGTATAGGGTGAGTGAAGAGGAAGCAAACTAGAGGATAACGGAGGATTAAAAAGAAGGAAGGACAGATACACAACACGAAAGACAGGAATATTGGATAAACATGAGAGACAAACAGACAGGCAGATAGATTAGGTTAGAGACAGAGTAGACTAGCTTAGGGATAAAGTAAGCTTTGGTGACATTAGGTTAGGTTTGGCTTGGGTTAAGTTAGGTTAGGTTAGGTTAGATTAAGTTAAGTTAGATAAGTTTAGGTTAGGTTAAGTAGATCTAAATTATGATCAGATTAGTTTAAAGTAACGTAAGATCATGACTCTGAAGTTCATGATCCTCACTACAAAGGTCACCCCCCCCCCTTAAGACTGTCACAGATACACGATACAGACTTGAACCTAACCTAACCTAACCTAACCTAACCTAACCGTAGGTGACGCTGGCCAGATCACACTCTTGCATCAGCTAAGGAAGATCATATAACACGAGAGAGAGAGAGAGAGAGAGAGAGAGAGAGAGAGAGAGAGAGAGAGAGAGAGAGAGAGAGAGAGAGAGAGAGAGAGAGAGAGAGAGAGAGAGAGAGAGAGAGAGAGGATTAAATGGAACGAAATAAAGACTCAAACAAGGAGATAAATAAGAAATAAGAGGGGATGAGGAGAGGAGGGAGTAAGGATGTGGAAGGGGGGATGAGGAGGGGGAAGTGGAGGGTGGGGAGGGTGAGTGGAAGGGGGATGAGGGGGGGGGGAGTGGAATGGGTGGTGTTGGGAGTAAGGGGGTAATAGGGTATGAGGGAGGAGTAGGGGTGAGAGATTTAATACCAAGAATAAAGAGACTGAGGGTGAGGACAGGAAGAGGAAGAATAACTCACTAAAAGAGGTCACTTCCGCAATTTCCTTAAGTAGTTGGTGCTAACGACCCACCTGGAGGGGGCCTGTGTCTAGCGGCCTTCACACCTCCTCACCCTGAGACACACTAAGAGAGAGAGACAGACGAAGAGAGAGATACACAAAGAGACTAAGAGAAATATACACACACACACACACACACACACACACACACACACACACACACACACACACACACACACACACACACACACACACACACACACACACACACACACACACACACATTTGTATCACTTATGTTTCTTGTATATTATTTGTAATTCGAAACCCATTCCCCAAATATGTAACTGTATATTTTCAGCCTTCTGGCTGCCAAGCTCTTTCAATAAACCGTTAATTATTATTATTATTATTATTAAACACAAACAACGTAAGTAAACAACCCAATTTCCCTTTAGTAAACAACAACAACCTGCTCACCACAGCAACCTGTTCACCACCACACCAACCTGCTCACCACAACACCAACCTGCTCACCACAACACCAACCTGCTCACCACAACACCAACCTGCTCACCATGGTTTTGCACATCAACCTCTCCTCCGACATTGTCCCACCTCCTTCCATTACTCTAGGTCCGAACACACTCCAGGTTGTAGATTCCACGAAGCTCCTCGGCGTCACCATAGACAACAAACTAAATTAGAAACCACATGTCAGTGAAGTTGTCAAATCCTCCAGTTTCCGTCTCCACCTCCTCCGCCGACTCAAGTCCCTCGGAGTTCCTGCACACGAGCTCCTCAGTGTTTACACAACATTCATACTTCCCAAGCTCACCTATGCCTCCCCCACCTGGTTTTCCTCCCTAAATGCCACACAACGTAAACACCTAGAAAAAGTGCAAAAGAGGGCATGCAAGATTATTCTCTCCCCTTCCTACTCCACATATCAAGAAGCGCTCAACACACTGACCCTTTCGACTCTCACTGACCATCACCACTACCTCATCTGCAAATTTGTTAAGAAGCTTCTACACCATCCTCGACACCGGCTCCTACTACCACCTGAGATCCCTAGCCCGAGAATTGCTATTCGACACCACAACCGCATCCAGCCCATACGTGCACGAACTGATCGCTATAAGAACAGCCCAGTCCCAACCATTGTAAAAATTATCAATAACTTGTAATGAACCAGTGTATTCACTCCCAGTAAATACTACTTCTTGCACTGTCACTATGTTGAAATGCCCTGTAGTTTGAGCTTTTCCCCATCTAGTTATTATATATCTTATTTATATCACTTATGTTATTTGTATATTATTTGTAATTCGAAACCCATTCCCCAAATATGTAACTGTATATTTTCAGCCTTCTGGCTGCCAAGCTCTTTCAATAAACCGTTAATTATTATTATTATCATTATTATTATTATTACACACACACACGCACACTCAATCTTCACAATAATCATTACTAAAGTTATAATACTCAGTTTTTAAGGAAAATATAATTTACTGAGACCAATTCATCTCCCGTGTGTGTGTGTGTGTGTGTGTGTGTGTGTGTGTGTATTAGCCTCAGTACACATAAATACCCCCCCCCCCCATAAAAAATCCACCATTCAAGGGATTAAGACATCGGACTCAAGGGATTAAGACATCGGACTCAAGGGATTAGGACATCGGACTCAAAGGACGAAGACATCGGACTCAAGGGATTAGGACATCGGACTCAAAGGACTAAGACCTCGTACTCTTGTGGACTCTAGGTATGAGTACATCCCTCCATGAAAAGAGAGAGAGGCGCCAGCTGGTACTCTGAGAGAGGACAGATCTGTGGACTATTAAAGAGTACTTTGTATAATAGGTTTTTCTAAAGAAAGTTTAGATGGTGATCTCCTCCTAGGGGTTATGTGTTAAGATATGCCTCTTATGGTATACACGGACAGACACACGGACAGACAGACACACAGACATACAGACAGACAGACAGGCAGACAGACAGACACACAGACACACAGACAGACAGACACACAGACAGATCTACAGACAGACACGCAGACATATATACAGACAGACAGACACAGATAGTCAGACATAGATATACAGACAGACAGACAGACAGACATTTAAGCTTTATATAGTCATTTAAGCTTTATAAAGGCAACTTGGCTTTACAACAGGACATTAAACTTTTATCATAACACATTTAAGCTTTACAACAGGACATTTAAGCTTTATGAAGATATTTAAGCTTTATAAAGACACGTCACAAAAAAAGAGGCTCTCGATTCTTGTTATTCATGGTAGCCATTTTAATTAAGGAGAGAATGGTCTAATGAGGCAGAAAATGGTGCAGGTTGAAGGTATTAGAATTCAATTAGTGATAATGGGCTTAATATTATGTGGAACGAGGTGTAATTCTTTCTCTTCTTGTCTGTGTCCGGTGCCTGGCTTGGCTTGGCTTGGCTCGACTCTCTAGTCCCTGGCTTGGCTTAGCTGGATGGCTTGGCTTACTATGTCTCTCTATCTATATATATATTGCCTGGGTTGGTGGCTTGGCATGCTCTATAGTCCCTGGGTTGGCTTAACTTTACCTATAGTGCTTGATTTGATGGCTTGACTCTCTCTCTCTCTCTCTCTCTCTCTCTCTCTCTCTCTCTCTCTCTCTCTCTCTCTCTCTCTAGTGCCTGACTTGAGGGCACTGTACTGAAGAA
>CAUDMG010001627.1:135000-142500 GCA_958450375.1 Homarus gammarus | reverse complement strand
ATACCTGGTTTAGACCCGCTAACAAAGAGTTTTAAAAAGGAGGAGACATTAATGACATTCTTGATTAAAGAAACCCAACTTAGTCAAGATGTTTGTGTTTTCCTTGGTTCTCCTCTTCGTTACATACACACATACACACATACATACATACTTTCTCAACACACATTCTCTCTCTCTCTCTCTCTCTCTCTCTCTCTCTCTCTCTCTCTCAAGAAGCTACAAGTTAATGAAGATGCCGTGAGTCAAGACAGTATATACGGTACAGTTAGGAGTGAGAAGTGAGGAGGTTTTCCCCTCCCTACCACCTGCTGTTCCCTCACCATAAACAAAAACGTAATGGAAGAAGCGGCTGTAAGGTTGTTATGGCAGACACGGCAGACAGAAGGTGGTGGTAGAAAGGCTGGAGATGACAGAGGTGCTGGCAGACAGGTGGAGGGGGTGGGGTGGTAGACAGAGGGTGGTGGTATAGACAGGGGTGGTGGCAGACATAGGTGGTGGCAGACAAGGGTGGTGGCAGATAGGTTGGAGATGACAGAGGTGCTGGCAGGCAGGTGGAGGGGGGGTGGTAGACAGAGGGTGGTGGTATAGACAGGGGTGGTGGCAGACATAGGTGGTGGCAGACAAGGGTGGTGGTAGACAGAGGTGGTGGTAGACAGAGGGTGGTGGTATAGACAGGGGTGGTGGTAGACATAGGTGGTGGCAGACAAGGGTGGTGGCAGACATAGGAGGTGGCAGACAAGGGTGGTGGCAGACAGAGGTGGTGGCAGACATAGGTGGTGGCAGACAGAGGTGGTGGCAGACATAGGTGGTGGCAGACAAGGGTGGTGGCAGACATAGGAGGTGGCAGACAAGGGTGGTGGCAGACAGAGGTGGTGGCAGACAAGGGTGGTGGCAGACAAGGGTGGTGGCAGACAGAGGTGGTGGCAGACAAGGGTGGTCTTAGACAAAGGTGGTAGCAGACAAGGGTGGTAGCAGACAGTGGCTATGTGTGTGGCAAGTAATCATGACTGTGGCTGAACTAGAAAAAATACACACACACACACACACACACACACACACACACACACACACACACACACACACACACACACACGTACAACTCTTCCGTTTTAATCCCCCAAACACAAAGAGCATTAAGAGATCAATCAGAGAAGCGACGACACTCTTCTACACAACCCTGATGACCTAACAGTTTAATTACGGGTTGCTGTTCTTTTTATTTCCGTGTTGAGTTACTGATGTGGACCCAAATAATAGTGATTAATGGCGCTACAGAGAAGTAATTGTCACTCACGGAACTAAATTCATGTAACTGATATACTGTAGTCACTTATGGAACTTCACTTACATAAGTAACTAAGGTGGTGGCCTCAAGACTACAGTATATTAAGGACACATTTCTGTACCACTCTGTACCTAAATATGTAAAGAAAACGGGATGTAATAACCTAGTCCAGTATATTCAATAATCCCCCCCCCCCAAAAAAGTGATAATATTCCCTAAAAAATTAAAAAAAAATCAGTCAAGTCAATTTCCCTCCGTAATCCCTTAACAAACGATGGCTTTCACTCAGGAAACTTTTACATGTGAATTAGAGGCGAAAAAAAAATCCATTAACTGTAAATGAAACTCAGAGGCGACGGTGGCGGGGTGTACACTTGACGGCGGCGGGGTGTACACTTGACGGCGGTGGTGGCGGGGTGTACACTTGACGGCAGCTGTCGCGGGGTGTACACTTGACGGCGGTGGTGGCGGGGTGTACACTTGACGGCGGCGGTGGCGGGGTGTACACTTGACGGCGGCTGTGGCGGTGTGTACACTTGACGGCGGCTGTGGCGGGGTGTACACTTGACGGCGGCTGTAGCGGGGTATACACTTGACGGCGGCTGTGGCGGGGGTGTACACTTGACGGCGGTGGTGGCGGGGTGTACACTTGATGACGGTGGTAGCGGGGTGTACAGCACACTTGACGCAGCTTGTTCACTGTGTGTTGTTGGACAGTATTTCCGGGTCAACATGTGGTGCAGAGTCTAGACGGACGCGACAGCTTGACTACTAACCGGTCGGCAAAACACAGACAGCACTGTTGTCCCTCCTACCCTCTACCCTACTTGGTGTCCTCCTCCCTCCCTATCCTCTCAGTCTTCCATCTCTCCTCCCTGGCCTTCCCGTTCTCCCTCTTAGCCCTACTTCCTCTCCTTCCCTCCCCGCTCCCCCTTCTCTCCCCCCCATCCCTCTCTCCATGCCGTCCCTCCCTCCCGTTCTCTCCACCCCCTCCTATCCCTCCTCCCACCCACCCATCCCTTCCCACCTCGCCCTATCTCTGTCGCCCGAGCTTAAAAATTACACCAACAGTAACTCCCATAAAAGAAGTTATACGGAGGCTCTGTCAAACATAATGAAAAAGTCGTTCTATTGTGTGAAAGAGCTCACTACTTTCCGGGGAGCTTGTAGTGACTGTTTATATCTTGTTTTAGTATAATTCTGCTACAGAGTTTACTACAGCACATATGTTTTGGAAGCAGCTTATTTTTTTTTCTTTCTTAAATGAATGTTCTGTACGGGTTTTTTTTTACTAATTTCCAAAGTGTTAAATTTCTTGGGGGAATTTATATAACATTCACAATGGGGGAAAAAAAAGAGCATTCTATTTTGCACTAATTTGGTTATAAATTCGTTGTACATCGTCAGATAAATTCGTTGTACGTCAAGCTGCCAGGGTCACTATACTACAACACACAGTTCACACCAAGTCTCATCCGGGTGTTGGTGTATACTTCTCAGGCCGGCGGGGAAATTTACAGTTGACGCTCCCTAAATACCGAAAACTTTTTACCGGCAACAAATAAATATTAATTTGTAGGGGGGGGGGGGGGTTAAAATATGATGACGGTGTGATAAATGAGTGTAGTCTCTCTCTCTCTCTCTCTCTCTCTCTCTCTCTCTCTCTCTCTCTCTCTCTCTCTCTCTCTCTCTCTCTCTCTCTCATACATGACCCTGTATAAACACACTCACCAGCCAGTACTTGGGAAACATTACCTCTTCTGTGTTCTCCCCAACATAATGCATGAAAAGTGTGTATTATCACCCCCGACCTCTCTCACTCTTTACCTCCCTCCCCCACACACACACACAAACAAAAATCCCTCCCCCCCCCCCCACCACCCACAGAAAACTATTCACTCACAGTTACAAAACATAAGTATAATGAGCCGTTTGGTTTAGTAAGTATAGATACAATGATTTCCCAAGTGCCACACTAACACAACGAGTGCCACCTTAACCTGGATTACTCGAGGCATTAACCCGGTGACCCTCTAACCCCCCCCCTTCCCCCCAGCCCCCATCAACCCCCTGACCTCCCTCACCCTACCCTCACGACCCCTCAACTACCTCTCACCCTAACCTCCACCCTACCTTCTCAATCCTCACCACCCCTCACCTACCACCCTTCACCACATGCACCCTCACCCATCCCCCACCTCACCCTCACCCATCCCCCCACCTCACCCTCATCTCCATCTGGTAATGGTATATTTTATTAGGTTTTCATAATCAATAGATGATACATGAATATATTAACAGAGGATACATCAGGTACACGTCTTCTCGGACACAGGGACAGATACAACACCGTGATAACCTCTCAAGACGGTGGATGACAAGACAGCGGGTCGTGTGTGAGATGGATGAACGGATTATAACTATTTCCTGCTCAAGACGTCAATACTCTTACCTTCATCTTGTTAATTTATTATCGAGTTTAACTTATAATTTAACCCTATGGTGCAGTTCTCTGGGTTAGTTATTGTTGTTAGTTTTTTTTCGTGGAAAGATTTAGTGAATTAAGGTGTCAGCTTCGTGTCTGAGGGTTGGCGACTACGGCCCACTACTCCTAATCTAATTTAGCTTAATCTAACTAATTCTAACTTAACCCTAACCAAATCTAATCTAACCTAACCTAACCAAATCAAATCTAACCTAATTTAACCTAATCTAATTTTAACTTAATCTATCATTAATCTTTCTTAAAAACAAAATGTAACAACAGGGAAAAAATAATAAATATAAAAGAATATAAAAATATCTATAATCCTCATTATATTCTGCTATAAAAATGTTCAACACTTTATTTAATATTATCAAAAAATTCTTCAAAAAGATTAATCTGGTTTTAAAAGCAAAATAATTTATTATATTACTGTAAAAAAAAATTAATTATATATTTTTACTCTCAACTTAAAGGGAAAAATGTCATCATAAAATATTTTGCGTCATGTCCTTTGGATCCAGGTAAAACAAAACAAATTTAAAAAATAAATTATATCACTCAATATACATTAAAAGTTAAAATAATTGTATCTTAAATTTATGTTCAAAATTCTACGAAAAACCTTGATATAGAGAAGCATTTTTTCAACACCAATACAGTGTTTACCCTTAATGTTCCTCTGCGGTGTTATAAACGCTTGCTAGTACAGTACAGTCAACTACAAAAGTCCGTTCACCTCATCACCATAACCACCAACCCTGAGATACTGAATAGTGAACCTCAAGCAGTAGACACACACACACACACACACACACACACACACACACACACACACACACACACACACACACACACACACACACACACATTAAAACTTCATGATACCTTTAACTTTACAAGACAAGCTGTGAGCATATCTTTTAGTCTTCTGAGTTTTTTTCTTGTTTCACTTACAAAGGCAAAATCAAGAGACGAAAGCATTGCTAAACACATCACGTAGAGCAGTTAGAACGAGGTCAGGTGAGGTGGGAAGGGGGATGGGAGGGGAGAAGAAGGATAGGAGGGGAGGAGAGGAAGGATGGTGGGAGAGGAGGAGAGGGGAAGGAGCAAAACAAGCAAGCAAGCACAAAGAAACATAGTATAAGGAGGGGAGGGGAGGAGGAAGAAGGGGGAAGGAAGTGGAAGAAGAGGGGAAAGTGGAGAAGACGGGAATGGAAAAGAGGGGAGAAGGAGAATGGGAGGGAGCAAGTAGGCACAAAGAAACATACTTTAAGGGGAGAAGGAGGAGGAGGAGGAGTGGGAAGGAGGAGGTGGAGGAGTGGGAAGCAGGAGGAGGAGGAGGAGTGGGAAGGAGAAGGAGGAGGAGTGGGAAGGAGAAGGAGGAGTGGGAAGGAGAAAGTGGAGGAGTGGGAAGGAGAAGGAGGAGGAGTGGGAAGGAGGAGGAGGAGGGGGAAGGAGGAGGAGGAGGAGGGGGAAGGAGGAGGAGGAGGAGTGGGAAGGAGAAGGAGGAGGAGTGGGAACGAGAAGGAGGAGGAGTGGGAAGGAGAAGGTGGAGTGGGAAGGAGAAGGAGGAGGAGTGGGAAGGAGGAGAAGGAGTGGGAAGGAGGAGGAGGAAGAGGGGGAAGGAGGAGGAGGAGGAGGGGGAAGGAGGAGGAGGAGGAGTGGGAAGGAGGAGGAGGAGGAGTGGGAAGGAGAAGGAGGAGGAGTGGGAAGGAGAAGGAGGAGGAGGAGGAGTGGGAAGGAGAAGGAGGAGGAGTGGGAAGGAGGAGGAGTTGGGAAGGAGGAGAAGGAGGAGGAGTTGGGAAGGAGGAGGTGGAAGTAAACAAACATACAGACATACAATAAACGCCTATGTATGTCCTCATTTACTCCACTTAGCCACTTTACTAGTTTAAGAAATAAACTCTCATACCCACCACCCACACAATACCCTCGCCGCCCATGACACCCACATCCAAAACAATGCCCACCCCACCCACACCCACCACAATGCCCACCCCGCCCACTCTACCACAACACCCACCCCGCCCACTTTTCAGGGTTCAACTTTTCAGCATATTTCACTAGCTACTTATTGTATGCATTTATTCCTTAATTCCGGTTCAGGGATTGTCTTAATGGTGCGTGTGGTGGTGCTGTACTTGGTGCCTGGTACGTGATAGAGACAGTACTTATCCCTGGTACTGTACGTGATACAGGAAGTACTTGGTGCCTGGTATGTGATAGAGACAGTACTTATCCCTGGTACTGTACGTGATAGAGGAAGTACTTGGTGCCTGGTACGTGATAAAGACAGTACTTATCCCTGGTTCTGTACGTGATAGAGGAAGTACTTGGTGCCTGGAACGTGACAAAGAAAGTACTTATCCCTGGTACTGTAAGTGATAGAGGAAGTACTTGGTGCCTGGTACGTGACAAAGAAAGTACTTATCCCTGGTACTGTACGTGATAGAGGAAGTACTTGGTGCCTGGTACGTGATGGAGACAGTACTTGGTGAGGGTCATAACATAACTCAGGGGACAATTGGCTGCCTTATCAACCCACCGCCTGGGGCTCATACAGTCTCCACCACCTAATTGTTTACATTACTTTATCTGATTAGATCCAGGAATTCCCTAATTTAACCTAACCTAACCAAACCTAACCAAGTCTAACCTAACCTAAACTTACTTGACCTGATGACCAGAGATCCAGGAATTCACCTTAATTTGTCCAGAACGCCGCTTACCGGGGTCCAAGTAGCTGTTTGGGCGACTCTACCAAACTGTTACCATTTTCTTTATTAGACTAAACGTATCTTGCTCAAAAGAGAGAGAGAGAGAGAGAGAGAGAGAGAGAGACAAAAATACAAAATAAGTAAACAGAAAAAGTGAGAAACTAATAATAATAATAATAATAATAATAATAATAATAATAATAATAATAATAATAATAATAATAACCTCCAACACCAGAAAGAATGAATCCTAACCTAATCTTACTTCACCATTATCTCCACTACTCAACAAACCCGAACATTAATAAGCCACAAATTATCTGGACGTAATGCCTACTTAACAAAACGCATAGTGTCATCAGAGGAAGAAGCCGTTCACACACACACACACACACACACACACACGTTATTGACTTGGGTTTGATGGGTGAATGGGAAGGGGGCGCGCTAATGAATACACTTACGACGAAGAGACCCAGTGAACGAGTCTTGAGAGAGAAAGTAATGCAGAGAGGTTAGGTTAGGTTAGGTTAGGTTTTGGTCTCACTACACAGAACAATTCCACATGCTGCCCCTCGTACACCCTCACTTCCCTGGCCGTAAAGTTAAGTACACGTTCACAGCTGGATGGACCAGGAGCACCCCGGGCCCTGATCAGAGGCCCTTAGGACAGCGGGCAAGAGCTGTAGCCACTCTACCGTGACGCCCCTGGGAGATATGAGAGATCTGAGAGGAACACGAGAGCTGGGAAGAACAAGAGAGCTTTCCTACCTCCTTCCTTCCTTCCTTCTTTTCATTCCTCCCTCCCGTCTTTCCCTACCCCCTTACTTTTTTCTTCCCCTCTTCTCCCTCCTTCCTCCCATCCTTTCCTTCTCTCCCTACCACCCTCTCTCTCCCTCCCCCCTTTCTTCTCCCCTCCCTCCCCTACCACCACCCTTTCCCCCTCCCCCCCAAACAACAGGTGTCCATAAAATCAGTTCCATAATTGGAGTCTTCCGTTTACTCAAGTC
>CAUDMG010001627.1:127500-130000 GCA_958450375.1 Homarus gammarus | reverse complement strand
CCATCATCATCAACATCATCTTCATCATCATCAACACCATCAACATCATCGTCATCATCGTCACCATCATCATCACCATCAACATCATCGTCACCATCATCATCAACATCATCTTCATCATCATCATCACCATCAACATCATCGTCATCATCGTCACCATCATCATCACCATCAACATCATCGTCACCATCAACATCATCGTCATCATCATCATCACCATCAACATCATCGTCATCATCGTCACCATCATCATCAACATCATCTTCATCATCATCATCATCTTCAACATCATCGTCATCATCGTCACCATCATCATCACCATCAACATCATCGTCACCATCAACATCATCGTCATCATCATCATCATCACACAATAAATAACAAAAGTTCCTTAACTATCTTTCGTAGTGAAGGTGAATTATGTTAATCCATCATTATCATTATGTCATCAGCTAAGAGTCTCGAGAAACAGATTTAGAATGTTTACGTTTGAGATGTTGTATTGTTTTACTTTTGAAGTGCAATCTTCTTTCATATATTAATCTGATTACCCATGTGTGTGTTGTGTGTGTGTTGTGTATGTATTTATGTATTTATGTATGTATGTATGTATGTATGTATGTATGTATGTATGTATGTCTGTGTGAGACTCCCAAATAATCAATACTGTCTTTCATGTATGTATGTATGTATGTATGTATGTATGTATGTCTGTGTGAGACTCCCAAATAATCAATACTGTCTTTCATGTATGTATGTATGTATGTATGTATGTCTGTGTGAGACTCCCAAGTAATCAATACTGTGTTTCAAGGAGACAAGAAATTAGTTAGTTACCCAAATTAGAACCTTTGTCCCCAGCCACACACCTACACACTCCTACTGTACACACACCTACACACTCCTACTGTACACACACCTACACACCCCGCCTGTACACACACCTACACACCCCTCCTGTACACACACCTACACACTCCTACACACCACCTACACCCCGCCTGTACACACCTACACACCCCTACGCACACACACCTACACCCCCTGTACACACACCTACACCCGCCTACACACCTACACCCGCCTGTACACACCCACACCCTACTGTACACACACCTACACACCCTACTGCACACACCTACACACCCGCTGTACCACACCACCCTGCCTGTACACACACCTACACACCCCTACTGTACACACACCTACACACCCCGCCTGTACACACACCTACACACCCCTCCTGTACACACACCTACACACCCCGCCTGTACACACACCTACACACCCCGCCTGTACACACACCTACACACCCCGCCTGTACACACACCTACACACTCCTACTGTACACACACCTACACACCCCTCCTGTACACACACCTACACACCCCTACTGTACACACACCTACACACCCCGCCTGTACACACACCTACACACCCCTCCTGTACACACACCTACACACCCCGCCTGTACACACACCTACACACCCCGCCTGTACACACACCTACACACCCCGCCTGTACACACACCTACACACCCCTACTGTACACACACCTACACACCCCGCCTGTACACACACCTACACACCCCGCCTGTACACACACCGACACACCCCTCCTGTACGCACACCTGTACTGTATTTTACATGGTCTGTTATGGGAGAATATCGTGTAAGAACCAGTTAAAATTACACCTCTTATCTATCTGTCTGTCTGTCTGTCACTATCTCTATGTCTGTCAATGGCTATCTGTATGTATGCCTGTGGCCGTCTGTCTGTCTGTGTGTGTCACGTCCTTCCTATACCATGAACTAATGACAGTGCTGCCAGAACCATACCATAAACAACAGCAGTATTGCCGCCATCACTGTACTTACCTCACCAGGGGTCAGGATAAGATAGAGGCCGTGGGTAGTTGTTCAGAGGTAAAATAGAAGTTATCTGGCAGGCCAACACTTACCTGTAATGATGACCTAAGTATTAGTAGTAATAATAATAATAATAATAATAATAATAATAATAATAATAATAACAAGAAGAAAAAGAACAAGAACAAAAATAACAATAAAAAGAAGAAGACGAAGAACAAGAACAACAATAACAAAAATTTAATGGCTAAACCGAAGACAAACAACTCGTAAGTTTATCATAACTCAATATATAAGACAACATCACAGTAAGGATCACATCACCTTCTCGTCCTCCTGCTTGTCGTTGCAATACTTATCGTAATGATGGTGTTGCAATTATTGTAATGATTGCAAATTGTTAAGTCAGTTAGGCAAATTAAGGAAATATTTGTGTGATTGAGGCCACGGCTGGTGTAGGTGGTGAGGGGGGAAGGGAGGGGAGAGAGGGGGAGGGAGGGGAGAGAGGGAGAGGGAGGGGAGAGAGGGGGAGGGAGGGGAGAGAGGGGGAGGGAGAGGAGAGAGGGATATAGTAGGGGGGGACAGAGGGAGGGATACGGTACAGGAAAGAGACAGACAGAAAGTGTACCAGA
>CAUDMG010001627.1:110000-125000 GCA_958450375.1 Homarus gammarus | reverse complement strand
AAATATATACAGTAGACACACACACACAAACCTTCCTATCGCTAAGAAACCCGAGAGAGAGAGAGAGAGAGAGAGAGAGAGAGAGAGAGAGAGAGAGAGAGAGAGAGAGAGAGAGAGAGAGAGAGGCTGATCTGTAAACTCATTACCATATTGGAAATAATAAATGATTGGCTATATTTTCACTCTTAGATGGATAACTTGCACATGTTTTATATAATTGTAAAAAAGAGTATTGATTTGTGTCCTCTCCCTTACCCCCTCCCCTCCACTTCTCCCTCACCCCTCCCTTCCCTTCTCCCTCACTCCTCCCTCCCCTTCCTCAGCGTCCCTCACCCCTCCATCGAAAAAGTAATTTACTCCATTCTCTATTTCTCCCTTAATCGCATTTCTTTTCTATTTCCAAGGTTTCAGAGCTGTTACCAAACTATTGTGTGTGTGTGGCGATGTTTGAGTTATTTTTTACTGTATCTTTACTGTCTCTTTACATCACCTCTGTCATTCTACCGTCTCCTGCCTTTCCCGTCAATTTTAGCCCTCATTAAACCATTCACTACGGGACGCCAGCCTACATCAATATACCCCCTAACCTACACCAATGTACCCCCTAACTTACACCAATGTTCCCCCTAACTTACACCACTGTTCCCCTTAACTTACACCCATATACCCCCTAACTTACACCAATGTTCCCCTAACCTACACCAATGTTCCCCCTAACTTACACCAATGTTCCCCCTAACTTACACCACTGTTCCCCCTAACTTACACCAATGTACCCCCTAACCTACACCAAAGTACCCCGTAACCTACACCAATGTACCCCTAACTTACACCAATGTTCCCCCTAACCTACACCAATGTTCCCCCTAACTTACACCAATGTTCCCCCTAACCTACACCAATGTACACCCTAACCTACACCAATGTACCCCCTAACCTACACCAATGTTCCCCTAACCTACACCAATGTACCCCTAACTTACACCAATGTTCCCCCTAACCTACACACAAAAGACTACAACACAAGACCACTGTACTTCCATCTCTCTGTATTAGTATGTAACTTACCCCCGAGTGGTAGCGGTACAGGCCTAGCACCATGATACAGTACAGTAAACACAGCAGAGTCATCCAGCCACACACAACATAACTTTACCCACAGTTGAAGATCAAAGCAGAGTCCTCGGGGCTGTAGAGTTAGTTACAAGAGGACTAGTAACCCTAACCCATAGTGGCCGCTTAGTCAGCCACAACTCTACAGGGGAAAGTCCCAAGAGAAGTGTGTAAAATATTGCAATAATAATAACAATAATAATAATAATAATAATAATAATAATAATAATAATAATATTAATAATAATAATAATAATAATAATAATAATAATCGTACAACAACAATAATAATAACAATAATAATCGTACAACAACAATAATAATAACAATAAAAGTACTAGACTCAAACACAATGTATCTCATGTTCAGAAAATTGTCCTGTCTTTCCAGTCACTTCTGTCCACCAACTCATACTGTCTAAAAAGAACAAAATATACGTATATGTACATTGTCCGTCTACTGTGGATATTCCGAGAAAATTCTTGGACCCAAATTTACATTCGTTTAACGGGAGAACAAATCGGTGAAGATGTGTCAAAAGCGACCGAATTATTTGATATTATTACTACATTATTATTATTATACCTCGCTGCTTATTCTTGTGACTATTTTGATGTCTGTATGGACTGTATACTGTAGTGTGATTGCGGTGTATTTTGTTCAGGGGTCAGGGTATACATACACACACACACTTAACAGGATGAAACAACTCGTACATTATACAAAGTCCTTCATTCTTGTGTGTGTCTCTCTCACCATATGACTCACACTTGGGACCGTTTCTCCAAGGTTGAGTTGAAACTTGAGACCCTCACACGATGGTTTAACCCTTTGAGTACGATGGTTTAACCCATTGAAGACGACAAATTAACCCTTTTAAGACATGATTAAACCATTTGAGGACGAGGATAAACCCTTTATGGACGATGATTTAACCCTTTGAGGAGTAGGAGGATTTAACTCTTTGAGGAGTAGAGGATTTAACCCTTTGAGGACGATGATTTAACCCTTAGGAATCAAAGGGTTAAAATAAGTCTATCTTCCTCCACCTGCATCAGATGACCTTTAAAAAAAAATACGTTCAGAAAGTCATAAATTTCATTCCTCGACGTGAAAGAAAGAAATGAATGCCCGAAAGAAAACAATAATATCCTGCAGGCGAATAAAACTCTTGAGCGAAGGAAGAATGAAACTCCCGACTGACTGAAGGAGAGACATTCAACTTTATCTCTCTCACCCTCTCTCTCTCTCTTTCTCCTCTCTCTCTCTCTCTTTCTCTCTCTTTTCTCTCTCGCGCCCCACACATCTCTCTCTCTCTCTCTCTCTCTCTCTCTCTCTCTCTCTCTCTCTCTCTCTCTCTCTCTCTCTCTCTCTCGCCTCTATCTCCCCATCTTCCCTGTCTCTTTTCCCCACACCTCTCTCTCTCTCTCTCTCTCTCTCTCTCTCTCTCTCTCTCTCTCTCTCTCTCTACCGCCCTCTATCTCCCCATCTTCCCTGTCTCTTTTCCCCACACCCCTCTCTCTCTCTCTCTCTCTCTCTCTCTCTCTCTCTCTCTCTCTCTCTCTCTCTCCCTCACTTCCCCTCTTCCTCCTCTCTCCTTCTCACCTCTTCTTTCCTCCTCTACCTCCTTCTTCCCTTCCCTCTCAAAATATTAAACCAAAATATTAAACCTATCATGTTAAAACTCCCTTCACCCTCTCCTTCCCTTTCCTCCCCAAAATATTAAACCAAAATATTAAACCTATCATGTTAAAACTCCTGGTGCTGTTCACGTTAGTCTTAATTAGTTATAAATCCCACAAACATTTAGGGGAACCAATTTAGACTGAACGATTAGAAAACGTTTGGGGTCCTGGAGCTGGCAGCACACGTTTGCATATCATTAGTATTACAATTTATGTCTGTCTGTCTGTTTATCTGTCTGTTTGTCTGTCTGTCTGTCTGTTTATCTGTCTGTTTGTCTGTCTGTTTGTCTGAGTGTCTGTTTACTGTGACTATCTTCTATATCTATCTATCTCTAAAGTTATATTTCCACCTCTCTCTCTCTCTCTCTCTCTCTCTCTCTCTCTCTCTCTCTCTCTCTCTCTCTCTCGTATGGGGCAGATCAAGCAGGCACTGTGCAAGATAAATGTACATAGTGACAATAAATAACACAAATGACATAGGTTAAACTTATTATCATTAACTCAGGTGAATTAATTAACTAACAACACCTATTGTTACCCAATTGCAATTTACAAACATCCACTAAAAAAAAAGTAATGTTGCAAGGGGGTTTTAGCAAGTGGACACAACGTTGCAAGCAGAAAATGGGGGAAAAAAGATTCATTGTGTTGTATTTCTCAAGGGTTTTCGCCTTTTCCTTCCACCCACCATCACCCACCCACCATCACCCACCCACTTGTGCAGATGTGAATGCCTTTAAATCCACTAAGGTCATTTTTCCATTGGTGGGCCATAAGGTGAATGAGAATTTCAAGTTATCGTTAGTGGATAAAATTGCTCCAATTCACTACGGGCGTCTCGTATTTTTTTTTTTGTTGTTGTTTTTTACTTAAATGCAAAATAATCGTATAATCCTTAGAAATCATTTTTAACTATATCGGATGGTTATGAATGCTTCCATTTATAATAGAATTTAAAGTATGATTTGGGGGTTTTATTCGTAAATGCGAAATAATACTTAACACAGATCTTAACTATACTAGCAACAATAACTGCCAAATTACACGAGAATTCCAGGAATAATAAAAACATTAATTACAGGAACTATCAGGGGGAGGAGTCTAGTGTCACCAACCTCAACACTCAACAGGCTTTCTGACGACGACCTAATCTACAAGTAATCTTATCCATATCAAGATATATATATTTTTTTTAAAATATCTAACAAATCCCAAACTAATACCATGAACTAAAAATAAAAAATAAAAATTTGACACCGTTCGCGTTTGCACAACAATGACGTCAGAAGCCATGTTTACATTGTTATGGCTGGCGGTGCACAGTATCGCTGGACTGGTCTGCAAATTCAAAATGTAAAATAAGTCTCCTAACGATGCTATTCTGTTTTTAACCGAGAGATGCTTCTACCTGATATCTTGCTTGCCTGACACACACACACACACACATACAGTACACTTACGAAAAAGAACACAACAGAGAGAAAGCGTATGTGTACAGTAGTAATAGGTAATGGTAATAGTAATAGTAATAATAATAATAATAATAATAA
Organism: Homarus gammarus; assembly: GCA_958450375.1. Classification (NCBI taxonomy): domain Eukaryota; kingdom Metazoa; phylum Arthropoda; class Malacostraca; order Decapoda; family Nephropidae; genus Homarus; species Homarus gammarus. Next base: position 120,652 of record CAUDMG010001627.1, on the reverse strand, counting down.
TAATCTTTCATTCATTCACTACACGCACCACCGACCATTCTCTCTCTCTCTCTCTCTCTCTCTCTCACACACACACAGTCAGCAGGGGGACGAGTGTAATAATTGCCGCCGTACAAACAGTCGTCACTTGTGGCAGCTTATACACGAGGATAAAAACAAACTTTCCATATTTTTTCCACCGACTCTTTATCACTCTCATGATGACATAATACCGGGTCATATTTTTGTTTTTATTTTAGAACGCCTGAAATGATGACTATATTTTACGATGTGGAGAAAACAGTAACCTTAAAAACAGTAGAAATAAAAACCTAACCAAACCTAACGTAATCCTTGGTGGACATGACACTCGTGTATATTTTATCCCGTAGAGAATATTTCCTGAGCCGCTCCCGGAGGTATACCGTCATGACGTCACATCACCCACTAGCCAATCAGATGCCAGACTTGAGTGATCTAATCTTCATAAATGGAAATAGATTACTGTGTTATAATGTGCATGTGTTAGGTAGGAATGTGTGTGTGTGTGTGTGTGTGTGCTGACAGCCACAACCATGGACAGTTGGACACCTTGAAGGATTTACTCGAGTGTAAAGGATCAGTATGTGTGCTGCTCCTCCACCTCCAGGCATACTTAAGGATGACTCAAGGAATATCAAGTGCCAGTATTCTTAACTTTTTTATACATAACTGGTCTACGGTAATAATAATAATAATAATAATAATAACATACTATACACGTAAACAGACCTAACACAGGTAAATTTCCATACATTAATTACAGGTCACATTAATATTTCACATAAAACAACACTAAAAATTTGGTTAACCCATAAACACTTAACATCTCATCAACCCTCAAGTGAAAATAATAAAACATATAAATTTTAAAATGAATCCCTAACAATAATAGCGAGTCTGAATATAAATAATCATAACACCTAACTCCAACAATAAACGATTCACAACAAACTAACGTAGGTAAAAGTTATAAGGTGAGATTTTAAAAGGTTTACAACCCCCTTTATAAAATCTTATGTAACCCAATGTCCAATTCTGTCTAGGTTTGTACCCCTTACTTGACCTGCTTTTAGGGGAGTAATTTTTTATTTTTATTTGTTTCAGTATTATACGTAAAGTTTTATTTCTCTATCCTACTGATTTTCTTCTCTCTCTCTCTCTCTTCTTACTCTTCCCCTTCCTCCTGTTCTTACTCTATCCTAACCTCTTCCTTTCTTCTTCCTCTTCCTAGGCCTCCTCCTCTTCTTCCGCTATCCTAACCTCCTCCTCCTCTTCTTCCTCTATCCTAACCTCCTCCTCCCCCTCTTCTTCCCCTATCCTAACCTCTTCCTCCTCTTCTTCCTCTATCCTAACCTCCTCCTCCTCCTCTTCTCCCTCTGTCCTAACCTCCTCCTCCTCTTCTTCCTCTATCCTAACCTCCTCCTCCTCTTCTCCCTCTATCCTAACCTCGTCATCCTTTCTTCCTCTATCCTAACCTCCTCCTCTTCTTCTTCCTCTATCCTAACCTCCTCCTCCTCTTCTTCCCCTATCCTAACCTCCTCCTCCTCTTCTCCCTCTATCCTAACCTCCTCCTCCTCTTCTTCTTCCTCTATCCTAACCTCGTCATCCTTTCTTCCTCTATCCTAACCTCCTCCTCCTCTTCTCCCTCTATCCTAACCTCCTCCTCTTCTTCTCCCTCTATCCTAACCTCCTCCTCCTCTTCTTCTTCCTCTATCCTAACCTTCTCACCCTCTTCTTCCTCTATCCTAACCTCCTCTTCTCCCTCTATCCTAACCTCCTCCTCCTCTTCTTCTTCCTCTATCCTAACCTCGTCATCCTTTCTTCCTCTATCCTAACCTCCTCCTCCTCTTCTTCCTCTATCCTAACCTCCTCCTCCTCTTCTTCTTCCTCTATCCTAACCTCCTCCTCCTCCTCTTCTTCCTCTATCCTAACCTCATAATCCTTTCTTCCTCTATCCTAACCTCCTCCTCCTCCTCTTCTTCCTCTATCCTAACCTCCTCCTCCTCTTCTTCTTCCTCTATCCTAACCTCCTCCTCCTCTTCTTCCTCTATCCTAACCTCCTCCTCCTCCTCTTCTTCCTCTATCCTAACCTCCTCCTCCTCTTCTTCTCCCTCTATCCTAACCTCCTCCTCCTCCTCTTCTTCCTCTATCCTAACCTCCTCCTCCTCCTCTTCTTCCTCTATCCCAACCTCCTCCTCCTCTTCTTCTTCCTCTATCCTAACCTCCTCCTCCTCTTCTTCCTCTATCCTAACCTCGTCATCCTTTCTTCCTCCTCCTCTCCCGTTCCCCCAGCCACCGTCGCCTGCCATCCTACAAGACGCTGCAGGTCGCTGAAGGGGGTGTTCACGATCGACGTTGTGCCCACGTAGCGTGTATAATGCTTCGACCCCTCCCACCTACCCCTCCCCTTCGACCCCTCCCACCTACCCCTCCCCTTCGACCCCTCCCACCTACCCCTCCCCTTCGACCCCTCCCACCTACCCCTCCCCTTCGACCCCCCCCCCCGCCCCCCACAAAAAAAGCAATTTGCATGAGAGGCGAGCTAATATTCCTGCTACACCTCCATACAATTTCTGCTTCATCCTATTCTTTATCTAATCCAACCCACCCTAACCCACCCTAGCCTAACCCAACCCACCCTAATCCACACTAACCTAACCCAACACACCCCAACCCACCCTAGCCTAACCCAACCCACCCTAACCCACCCTAGCCTAACCCAACCCACCCTAACCCACACTAACCTAACCCAACACACCCCAACCCACCCTAACCTAACCCAACCCACCCTAACCAAACGCAACCCACCCTAACCCACTCTAACCTAACCCAACCCACCCTAACCTAACCCAACCCACCCTAACCCACTCTAACCTAACCCAACCCACCCTAACCCACCCTAACCTAACCCAACCCACCCTAACCCACTCTAACCCAACCCAACCCACCCTAACCCACCCTAACCCACCCTAACCTAACCCAACCCACCCTAACCCACTCTAACCTAACCCAACCCACCCTAACCCACTCTAACCTAACCCAACCACGAATATAAATCACGTTACTCACCTCCCCTATAATAAATATACGACACTAACACTAATTCACTACAACAAATCAACAATAAGAATGCTTGATTGTGTTATACTTTATTATGAATGATGAAATACCAGAAGCATCACCTTTATTGTTAGCCGAATTTATTTCCCCCACAAAACTATCAAGTCTTGTACACTTTCCCCTCCGCTAACACATCCCATAAAGGGGGTTTAGGGTTCAATGTGATTTCTTCTTATTTTTATTTTTGTTTTTTAGGATATTTTCTTGTTTCGTAAATTCAGAGGATATCGTGTGAGAGTATTGGTTCTGGCATGAGGCTTTTAAGTATTAACCATGAGAAGCAGCGGGAGGGGTGGGGGAATGGGATGGGAGGGGAGGGAGCGGGGGGAGGAGAGGGGAAGGGAAAAGGAGAGGGGGAGGGAAAAGAAGAGAGGGAGGGAGGCGGGGGTTGCGTTCGTGGCTCCTAGTTAAGTCATGTGTAAAATATGTAAATACTGTACACATTATGCGATATACAGTGAAACCTCCATTTAACGGACTTCTATCTTTATAATCCGATACATAGAGGAGCTTCGCTTCTAATGGGCCCTCAATATAACGGACTTTTATCTCCATAATCCGTCAGATAGAGGTTTTACATCTACCGGACAGTCGATATAATGGATTTTCCTCCGTATATAATGCTTTAGATGGAGATTTTTACATTTAACGGATCCTTGATATAACGGATTTTTCCTCTATATATTCCGTTAAATATTAACTCTCCTGTATATAACTAAAGATAAGACTTTCTGGTGTAAGTGTTGCAGCTTTTCAATGTAGTCAAATTGAACCTTAGACCGGATGCATATTGTCCTCTTAACAATCGTGTACAGAATACTGAACTATGGTACACAAAAGAAAGTTTCCTGAGGTGTTATTTTCCAGGACTCTCTCTCTCTCTCTCTCTCTCTCTCTCTCTCTCTCTCTCTCTCTCTCTCTCTCTTTCTTTGCCTTTACAAACTCGAACTCACAGAAACTATTATATTTCACAAGTTATTTCAGTTCAACGATTAATTTCTAGCAAGCAACATAGAAACAGGTTGTCAGTAGGAGTAAAATAAAAGCAATAAAATGAAAAAAAAATAATAAAAATAAAAAAAAAATAAAATAAACAAAATACCAGATTGACGGCACAGTATTATGGAAGATACACTATACAATGAGACTTTTATTATGCTCGTAAAAAAATTATGCCTCAGCCAGTGTGTAGCCAAATGGTCATTATACAGTATATATTTTTTGGGGGCCCTTGCCCTTATGTACGTGTTTGAGTAAATGAGTAAACGACCTACTCTCTCTCTCTCTCTCTCTCTCTCTCTTTTTTTATTTTCTCACTATTTACTCATGCTAGAGGAGCCCTTACAGGATTGTACTCACGACCTGCGTGGCCTGTAACACCTCCCTGGTCTGTATGTATATGTTTGAGAAAATGAGTAAACGACCTACTCTCTCTCTCTCTCTCTCTCTCTCTCTCTCCTCTCTCTCTCTCTCTCTCTGTTTACTCCACCGACGACATACAATAACTCTGGCTAAAACACGACATATAAACCGGAGTATAAGAGTTTACTCCTCGTGTATAACATTGAGGTAGAGAAAGTTTGAACCTTTATTGTAACTTGTCCTGTGTGTGTGTGTGTGTGTGTGTGTTGTGTGTGTGTGTGTGTGTGTGTGTGTGTGTGTGTTGACTCTTTCTTGTCGTCCTCCCACACACACAAACACACACACCAATGGACCGTCTGAGATCATGTTTGTGCAGACATATCGGAGGAGGGGAAAGGGGGGGGAGGAGTCTGTAAGGCGGGGGGTGATGGGGGTTAGGAGGGGGGGGGAGAAGGACATCTTCGCCAACCTCCTATCGCCTCCCTCCAAACACATGTCTTGATCCCTCTCCTCTATCCTTGGGGGGATCCTTGGGGAGGGGGGGAGGTATCCTTGGTGGGGAGGTATCCTTAGGGGTATCCTTGGGGGTATCCTGGGTATCCTTCAACACTATCTATTGACAACTGGGTGGCTGTCTTAACTCTGTCTTATAACTAGGCCGTCAAGGTGAGGAGCTGTACACACACACACACACACACACACACACACACACACACACACACATAATGGTATAATGGTTGAACCTTGTGTAACGAGGATGGCCGGCCCAAGGATCACCTAGGCGTGAATTTGTTTAAGGTGTAGAAGCTGTCGCCAACACAACAAGCACACCCTGAGTTAACGAGCTGCACACACACACACACACACACACACACACACAACAAAACATATACTGAGCTTAAACGTCTCCTCCCTTACAACACTGACACCTCCATCACCCCCCTCACAACACTGGTACCATCACCCCTCACAACACTAGCACCTCCACCCCTCCCCATAACTTTTCAACACGGCTCACATATTGAATCTAAATGCAGATATTCCCCGCCACATAAAACACCCATGACACACTTTGATAGCGCTCAACTAGTGGCTGGCTCGTCTAGAAGGGCATTTTCGAAGGTTTCATTAGAATAAAATAGGTTATGGTCATTCGAGCACACACACAAAGGTCTCTTGATGTTTCTTGTGTAAATGTCAAGAGGGTAAAGTTGTTCTAATATTGTTTCGTGAATAAAACTGTATTTCTTATGTATGATATTATTACATACATACACATACATACATACATACATACATACATACATATATACATACATACAAACATACATATACATACATACATACATACAGTACATACATATACACTAGCATACATACATAGCCATACATGCCACCACAGAGCTCTCAATGCCTAGCCACACATAACAGATCTAGGTCACCCACCACCACCACAAAGCCTGGCCACCTACCACCACCACAAAGCCTGGCTACTCACCACCACAAAGCCTGGCCACCTACCACCACAAAGCCTGGCTACTCACCACCACAAAGCCTGGCCACCTACCACCACAAAGCCTGGCTACTCACCACCACAAAGCCTGGCCACCTACTACCCGTGTAACGGGGATGGCCAGCCCAAGGGCCACCTCAGCGTGAATTTGTTTAAGGTGTAGAAGCTATCACCAACACAACAACCACACCCTGAGTTAACGAGTTGCATGACCCAGTGTCAAAGAATAGTCCGAGAAGACCGGACAACTCCACTGGATAACCAATACCCCGGAACACGATCCGTAAATCGATTAACATCCAGGTTCGCATTACTGCTGGGTGGACAGAGGCATATGGCGTAAGAAACTGAGTTAGGTTAGGTTAGGTTATGTTAGGTTAGGTTAAGTTAAGTAAGGTAAGGTTGCTCTAAGTCGCTCTCCATGTTTAAGTGAAGTAGAGAAAGTGCTTGTTTAATTATGCCTTTCACCCAACTGGGGAAAGTGACAGACTAACAGACAAGCATAAACAAACATACTATACAAAAACAAACACAAAAACACCTGCTATTCGACCTATGGCAGAGATTATCCAATGCAAGAGTAAAATAAAAAAAAATAAATAAAAAACATTAACATTACCCAATTAATCTGACATTACAACAGGTAAGATTAGACAACATTATACCTCAAGAGTGATGCTTAAAACCTCTACTGCAGAAGTGAAACCTCCTTCTCCTTCTCCCCCTCCTCCCCCTCCTCCTCCTCCTTCTTCTTCAGTATTAATTAATTACGTTACGAAACTTATTCTTTTTGGTGAGAGTATTTTAATGTATGTGATCCAATTGGGTGGTATAACTGCTGCTCTGGGCATGTGTGTGTGTGTGTGTGTGAGAGGTGGGAGAACTGACGTGAACAAGTAACAGAGAGAAAACAATCACCAACTCTCTCTCTTTCTCTCTCTCTCTCTCTCTCTCTCTCTTTCTAAACTTTAAAACTTCATTCATACACAACTTATCTAAAACCTATCTGGTACAATGCCTCCCTCACCCCCAAACGCTTGACTCTGAGCCCCTGGGTATGTAAACAAGTGGAACAATGAATCAATAAGGTCCTCTGAACACACAGAAACACACACACACACAGTTATAATACCCTCCCCCCCCCTCCCCCACCACTAAATGAGAGAGAGAGAGAGAGAGAGAGAGAGAGAGTCTAAATGAAATCTACAATGACGCCAGCAAGTCATCGAAGCCATGTCAACAGTGATCACGCAGCCAATCTAAGACACCATTAATAATTCACCGAGGCTGCATCACAAGTCACTCACTCACACACTCAACACAGATGACAGATGTTGGTTTATTCCTTTGTGTCGTGGGTGGGTTAAAACATCGTCCTCAAAGGGATAAATCAGTCCTCAAATGGTTATTAAAACATTTTGTTCTCAAAATTTTAGACCATCGTCCTCGTAGGGTTCAAATATCGTCCTCAAAGGGTTAAATCATAGGCTTCAAAGGGTTAAAACATCGTGCTGAGAGGGTTAGGTTAGGTTATGTCAGGTTAGGTTAGGTTAGGTTAGGTTAGGTTACGTCAGGTTAGGTTAGGTTACATCAGGTTAGGTTAGGTTAGGTTACGTCAGGTTAGGTTAGGTTAGGTTACGTCAGGTTAGGTTAGGTTAGGTTACGTCAGGTTAGGTTAGGTTAGGTTAGGTTAGGTTACGTCAGGTTAGGTTAGGTTACGATTTAGACTAATTTCCAGCACCGTGACACAGGGCAGCCGGGCGGCAGCTGATCAACAGGTGTAACAACAGGATACAATAACAGTGAATTTTTTTATCACTTTAATTAAGGAAGTTTATGTGATATTCCTCCCACCATTAACCTGGACACTGGAGCTGCATACATTGAAACGATAATTATGTATTTTATAGTTTCAATTACTATTCCAGGTGTTTGATTTAACAAGAGATAATAATATATACACTAAAAAAATTCTACAAAATTAATTATATATATTTTTTTAATTAATAAGTGTTTGCTTACAGAGATATGTCGTCAAAAAAAAACATTATCTACAGAATTAATTATATATTTTAAAGTTTCAATTAATATCATAAGTATTTGATTTTACAGATATATATTCCCTCACCACCAAGAAAAAAAATTCTACATAATTTTATATTTTTTTTACTCCATTTAGCGTTGTTATGGTTGACGGTCACACTAGTCATATTAACAACGAGTGACTTAGGTTGTTTATGCCAAGATGTACTTTAGTTAATGAGTCAACCAAGTGAAGAAAGAGAATTAACCACTTTGTAGAATTAACTGCATTAAGTGGCACATTTTATCAGATCTAGCGAGTGTGTGTGTGTGTGTGTGTGTGTTAAGGTCTGTCCTCACGTTACACATCATCTAGCTTCTGTTATGACGTGAAGAAACACTTTTAACTTGTACTAATTCAATATTACTTTTATCTGACCTCACAAGAATAACCCTTTAAATTAGGTTAGGTTAGATTAGGTTAGGTTAGGTTAGGTTAGGTTAGGATTTAGGTTAGGTTAGGTTAGGTTAGGATTTTGGTTAGGTTAGGTTAGGTTAGGATTTAGGTTAGGTTAGGTTAGGATTTAGGTTAGGTTAGGTTAGGTTAGGTTAGGATTTAGACCACTGTTAATAACATCATCAACAACAACAGTACTCCATCCATAACCCCAAGTGGCTTTACCTACGAAATCTCTACCACACCAAAACAAGGGAGTCAAGCCACACGGAACATACTTACCGTGATAGGAGTGTGAAAATACAAGTGTCCTGTGTTTAGATATTCATGAAAATCGTGAATGTGTTAGTAGGCGACCAAGAGTAGCTGAGCAAGACGATAGGTTTTACCCCTTAGCCGCTGGAACTTACTGAGAGAGAGAGAGAGAGAGAGAGAGAGATAGACCACAACAAATACCAAACCAAACCCAACCCAAACATAACCTAACCCAACCCAACCTAACCAAACCAAACCGAAACCCAACCAAACATAACCTAACCTAACCCAACCAAACATAACCTAACCTAACCCAACCAAACATAACCTAACCCAACCCAACCTAACCAAACCAAACCCAAACCCAACCAAACATAACCAAACCCAACCAAACATAACCTAACCCAACCAAACATAACCAAACCCAACCAAACATAACCTAACCCAACCAAACATAACCAAACACAACCTAACCCAACCAAACACAACCTAACCCAACCAAACATAACCTAACCCAACCCAACCTAACCTAACCCAACCTAACCTAACCCAACCTAACCCAACCAAACATAACCTAACCCAACCAAACATAACCTAACCCAACCAAACATAACCAAACACAACCTAACCCAACCAAACACAACCTAACCCAACCAAACACAACCTAACCCAACCAAACACAACCTAACCCAACCAAACATAACATAACCCAACCCAACCTAACCAAACCTTTTTACTAATTTACATACTTTTTGGTTTTTAGTTTTAGGTAATTTTAAGTGAGAGAGAGTCAATCTGGCAGCGTGTGTACTGTTGTAATAGTGTTGTAACGTAAAGTTTAGTTCTACTTGGTATAAAAGATATCCTCGCTTTTTATGGCTTAATAGTACCATTACTGCTAACTCCCAACATTACGTATGTATGTCTGTATGGCTATTTATATGTCTATGTATGTATGTATGTATGTATGTATATGTAAATGTCTGTATGGCTATGTATATGACTGTCTATGTATGTATGTATGTATGTATATGTAAATGTCTGTATGGTTATGTATATGACTGTCTATGTATGTATGTATGTATGTAAATTTTATAAGTTTATGTATTTCTATTAATTACGGCTGACCATACATGATGATACAGCTTATTATTTTCATATTACGTGACATATATAATTATACTTTATATATTATTATAAAAAAGACAAAACACGTTAGTTGGTTAAAGAAAGAAAGTGAGAAAGAAAGAAAGAAAGTGAGAAAGAAAGAAAGAAAGTGAGAAAGAAAGTGAGAAAGAAAGTGAGAAAGAAAGTGACAAAGAAAGTGAGTGAGAAAGAAAATGAGAAAGAAAGTGAGAAAGAAAGAAAGAAAGAAAGAAAGAAAGAAAGTGAGAAAGAAAGAGATATATTAATACAGGAAAATTACTCCTCTATACATGGATTTATGCTGTATAGTTATAATTACAAGGCAGACAGTGTGAGTGTGGATGGTGGGTGTGTGTGCGGGTGGTGGGTGTGTGTGTGAATTTGGGTGTGGGTGTGAATTTGGGTGTAGGTGTGAGCGTGGGGGAGTGGGTGTGGGTGTGAGTGGTGGTGTGGGTGTAGGTGTGGGGGAATGTGGGTGGTTGTGGGTGGTGAGTGTGAGTGGTGTGGGTGTGAGTGTGAATGTGGGTGAGTATAGATGGGTGTGAATGGTTGGTGTGGGTGTAGGTGAGTGTGGAGGAGTGGGTGTGGGTGGTGAGTGTGGGTGGTGGGGAGTTTACTAGTCTCGCAACAAGTGGTCAGGTGTGATACCTCCCCTAGGGATCTAATTTACTCCGCCTTACCACACACACACACACACACACACACACACCATAACACTCCGTACCAACTTGTAATGATAAGAAAACATAGCTCATT